>VXAB01001077.1:82678-102254 GCA_013399175.1 Odontophorus gujanensis
GGCAGCTCACGGGGGCGGCCGGAGGGCCCGGCGGCAGGAGAGGGGCGGCGGCCGACGCCTGCGGAGGGCGGGGGAGTAGCGCCGGGGTTCGGTCCCGCAGCGGAGGGGCTGCCGGGCTCTGCGGCTCAGGTGGAGCGGCACTGCCGTGCCGGGTCGGGGTGCCACGGAGCGGCGGTGCGGCCGGGAGGGACCGCGGTGTTCCCCCTCCGTCCGCGGCGGAGGCGTGCGGGCAGGCAGGTGATAAACGTTGCTATGGGACTTTGCTTTCTGTTCCCGCTTCTGCTGTGTTTTGCTGTCAGACACTTGGTTGCTTTTCTTCCTTTCCCTTTCCTTCCCCTTTCCTTTCCCTTTCCTTTCTTTTTNCTTCACCGCCTACTACGACGGATTGCTGCCCGGCTCTGGGGCTGTCCCTTTGCGCTGCCCCGCGTGCCCGGGCTGAGGGCGGCGCGCTCCCGCGGGCGGGGCCGGGCCGGGGGCGGANATAACTTTTGAAGCTCTCCCGGACTCCTGAGTGCGGCTGCCGGTTCCGTTGCAGCGCGCTGCCGTCCATCGCGGTCCGTTCGTGTCGACGGTGACACATCAGCACCTTTGCGAGCGCTCCAGCATCCCTAGGGCAGCGCACGGGGAGGAGAAAGCGCTCTGAAATGAGCAAACTTCGAGCCCTGGTGTAGCTTAGGACTTCGCTCCGCTCCGGGTGGGGCTGCCCGAGCTGTAAGACATGGAACGAAGCGTCGCTGCTCGTCCCGTGCCCGCGGGCACACCGCCCAGCAAACCGCCGGGACCTGCGGGAGCCGCGGCAGCGCCTGCTTCGATGCTCAATACCATCCCCCCCCCAGCCCCGGCGGAGGAGCGACTGCGGGACGGTCCCCGTTGTGTCAGCTGGGGGCACTCGGGCGGGCTGTGAGCCGTGAGCGGAGCTGACATGCCGGTACATGACTGATGGCCCCTCTAACACATTGTCTGCTCGGGAGCAGGGCTGCCTTTGAAGTAGGGCCCTGTAGGAAGTTAAGAGACTATTTGCTCTATTAAAATTCCTCGGTATTTCCTCTGTTTAACCACAGGCCACTTCCCCTCTGCCACTCTAAACACTGCGGGGACACTGACTGATTGAAAAGACACAAGCCCTGCAGTGATTGTGTGCTATTCAAACAGATACCCTTACTGCAGGGTATTTGTGAGCGGCGTCTAATTAACGTGAGTTAAGGATGTGAACAAAGATGAACTTTTTATATGGTGAAAGGCATACAGTGAAAAACGTCTGGTATACATTGTAGGAAGCGGTTGAACTAAGGCGATTCTCAAAGGCATGAATTTATCTAAAAAAAAAAAAAGTTGACTTTCAGTATTTCTTTTTTAAATTTGATTTGGAGGGCTGAGTGTGGGTACGTGCACGCTTGGGTACACACACTGGATATCTTCCTATGCTAAACCCTGTTATGTGGTGGTGGCCTTTGCACTCCTTCTTATTGTTTGTGAGCTGCTTTTGAAAGTCAGCACTGAGTTCCATCACGATACATTTACATGAATAACATTTTTTTTTCTCTCTCTCGCTACAAAACATCATTTTCCTCAGTGTTATGTGGCAGTAAAAGCCTGAGTTGGTGACAGCATGGGCTGAGCTCTGGTTATGAGGTTATGAAGACGAAGCATTTGATGGCTTGACTTGTAGCTCCTGGAATTATTCTTAGTAGTTAACATTTTCAAAATGAAGTTGTTAAGTATGATTTTTACAGCTTACGTTGCAAAGCACATGCCTGTGTTTACAGCTGTCTCTAGTAATACTCTTTGGTATTGGTGTTGCAAGCTCAACATGTGTCTGTAGCACTAAAGCAGTTAGTGCTTTGCTGAGTGACTTCGAGAGCATTAATAAGAAATAGAAGTGGTTTCAGTGGACCTGGGATTCTAGAATATGGATTGACTAAGTCTGAGATTTCTTTCACTGATGTTTAATGGCTTTAATGTATTTCTGTGTTTAGCAGTATTCCAGACTGAGGTAGAACGTTTGCTTAAAGCAGAATGGTACTGCAAAGTAGCTTTCCATATGGATGGTCTTACCACATCATATGCATACCTTTTTCCAGAAAAAAATAGAGCGGGGCCTCTCTTCATCCCGAGACACTATGTCCACATGGAGCCATTCTGGAAAAGTATCCCCTGATTTTTTTTCATCCTAGAAACAAGCTGCAAGGCAGGACAGAGTTGGCTGTGATGTTGTTTTGAATATATTTCAGTTTCATTTATTCAGCGTTAAACACTTGAGCAACTTGAGTCTCAAGTTGTGTTACAGATTCCTATGGGAGAGCACAGATGAGTAACCTTTTGTTGTGTGTCTAATTCCTTTGAAAATCGTGGCACTGAACCACGTTTAGTAGTGTAAAGCTCAAAATTAATGAGACTGTATGATGAGAGAGAATAAACACAGTATTTTAGTAAACTTCTTCCCCCTCTACCCTTTAGTTAGCAGTTCTACCTCTCTTTGTTCTGCTGATCAGAGCTTAGCAATCATTGGGGCTCTCTGTTCCCCTGCAGTCTCCCTTGACACTGTCCATGTCGCTTTCGATGTATGTACCATGCTTAAGGAACTTTCTTTACCCTCCCATTTTGTAGCAAGGACTCTGAAGATCCCTGTTTTCTATCATTGTACTAGCAGGAGCTCTGCCTACCCATCTTATGCTGCTAGGTCCTCGAGGTTTATCCCTTCGAGCATTCCACCCTACACCTAGAGCTTTTCAAAGTGCAGAGCTGAGTCGTGCCAAAGTGCAACTAAATCTATGCTTTGGGAAGAAGAATGCCTTGTAAAATGGTGAGAAATAACTTACTGGAGTTTAAATTCCTCCCTTTAGTTCTTGCTATTTTTCCATCAGCTATAGAACTAGATTTTTCTCTTGAATATTTAAAAATGTCAGAAGGTGTTGAGCAGAGGACAGCCCTGGGATGAAGCTTGGAGGAAGGTGTTAATGGTTGCCATCAGGGGGTTTCTCCATCCAAAGATTCCTGAGTTCCTTGAAAGCTCTGCAGACCAGATGCCAGCAGTTCTACATCCTCTCTTTTCAGATTTGTTTTTAAATATAGAACAGTATAATAGTGATTTAGAGTTGATTAGTTGCATCGCTCCTTGGAGCTTAGTGTGTTTCTGTGGTTGGGTGCTACTCAAGCTGTTGAATGCAAAGCCTTCCAAGCACAGTTGATCATGCAGGTAGGCATTTGTATTGTTTTTGTTTAAGATTTGCCTCTTCCTTTCCTCCCCCCCACTCCCAGAGTCATTAATCAGGTAATGTTAGCAGAGATGGTGACCCTGTTTTTACTCTAGAGTCAAAAAGTGTTAATGGCAGTCTGCCTGTTGAGGTTAATTTAAAAATGCACACAGTAACCCCAAGTATGTTGATGTGAAAATAAGCAGATGAACGTTTATTTAGGAGCTTAAAGGTGATTGAGCTTAAATTCTCTACTTCCAGAAAGAGCAAACACGACCCAGAGAAGAAAAATTAAAGAAACGTATGCCTGTTTATGTCACTGACGTTAATTCTCAGTATTACAAGGGAAACTTATTTTTGCTGTTATGTTACTCTTGGGAAATGGGAATATGATGCTAATTAATAAGCTGTTGACCCAACAAAATTTCTACAGTTGGTCTCTTAGGACTGTTACAGATTTGACTTGTTTCCTCTTGAGATCATGTCCCTTAGTTTAGATGTCCAACTCCAATCTCTGCCCTACTTCTCCCCGTCCTCTGTCTGCTTTTGAGTAAGTAGAAGTGCAGTCACCGCTGTATCGGTTGTTAATTTAAAATCTTGAGATGCTTATTTAAGAACAAGTTCTTTAATAGATTAATGCTTCCTATCCCACTGGTGAAAAGATGTTAAGCAGTCATGATTAGGTGATACTAGATTTCTTTAGCTAATTATTTGTTAATGTTAATAGAAGATGGATGTTACTTAATTAGAACTGCAACATTTAAAGGGTGTTTAATAAGGACCAGCTGTCTTTTCCAACAGATCAGTCTAAAGATGATGAAACAGAGCTTTGATGTAAACTTGCCTGCCTAATTCTGCTCAAAGGCTGAATTTTACCCATAAATACAGAATGTTGTTTGGAAGCCAGCAAGAGGAGTGTGAGGCATTACTAGGGAACCATTAAGTTCAAATACAATTTTTAATTTATAGTAATAAAAATGTTTTTGTTTTTAAAACATACTGATGTGTTACACTGCTACTAGTATAGTGAAGCATAATCGACATACATTATTTTTTCTGAAACTCTATGAAGACGTTTCTGTGTCGTGTGTTTTTATGCATAAAAGTGAACACTACCCAGGAATGCATCACACCTAGAAAAAGACAAATGACATCAAATAGATAGAAATTATATCCTTCTCCCTATATTATTAATAAAATATTTTATGAAAGAAATGCAAGCTACAGTACAGCTGAAAATTGGGAACTGTGGCTAGTTAGGTCTGTGTATCTTAAATGTTTTAGGTTATGATAATTTCAGACTTTATCACAAACTTAAGTGCTAACTTGGATAAAGGATCTTATCCTCTGATGCCTATAGTGTTTGACAGTTATTGTCTTGTCCAGCTCTTTGTCTTTTTCAGCTCTCCTCAACAGGAGTCAATTTGTGTTGACACACAAAACTTCTACCTATTTTTCCCCACAGACTTTAATCAAATATGTAATTAATTTATTATTGAGTACTATCTTCTACCATTAATGGATAGACTTGTTTCAGTAACTTCAATACAATATCTATTTATTGGTAGCATATATTATCCAAAAGTCTGTCAGTCAAAGCAAGGTGTAGATTTATATTTTTAAATGCTTGAACCTTTCTTGCTCAGTACATCTTACATCAGGAATATGATGTAAGAACTAAGACAGTTCCTGGATTTATTAAAAAAAATAATATGTTGGTGAACTCAGTGAAATGGAGTGGGTTCTCCAAATTTCCTGTCCTTTACTGGATTCTTGTATGATGAGGTATAATTTTTGGAAGTGGGTCTCAAACTTTTGTCTGTATGGATAACAAATGTTAAGAAACAGAGAAAACTACACTTCAGTGATGTTTCTTAACTTCCATTGGTTGTCCAGTTGTCATTGGGTCTCTGTAGATCATGTTCTATCATATGGGTTACTCCTCACTTGCCAGCAGAATTCAGTAAACTGTCAGTGAACCTGCTTCTACAAAGCACATATAAATTCTTAATGCTCTATTTCTTAAGTTCCTACATGCTTCCTACTGGAGGTTATTCACTAGTTTTGTTTTTAGCTTATCAGTTGTGCTTTTACTTGAAACCACTCTGATCACAGACATTCTTGGTTGGCCATGTCTGTAGGCAGGGTCCTGACTTTTGTTTTAGAAAGGAGTCGTAATTTCTTGCGTTACGGTGACGGTGCATCTGATGGCTCCATGTCAACATTTGAGTTTTTTTGCTACGTCTTTTAGTAGTGCCTGTTTTCAGTGGTCTCTGCTTACCAAGCTTTGTGTCTCATGAGTTAATTTTTGTTGGTGTCCAATGCTGAGAGTGCTGTCGGTACGTGGTGCTCACCTCACTGCTCAGGCAACCTGTGCTCATTGATAGGGTTGGCCAAACACCCCTAGGAAATGTCCAAATGAGCTACTTCGCAAGCTTCTGGCTAATTCACTGGGTGACTGCAATAAAGAACGTGATTCGGAGGGGTCAAACTTCCTGTCCTGGTTTAACAGTTCCCCACGTAATCTGTTGAGTGTCATTTTGGCTAGGGCTCATCTCCTAGAAGCAGCATTAAGGAGGGAACCGTTAATAGCAAGGCCACTGTGAGAGCAGGTGACTGTCCAGCAGTAACCGTCAAGATACCTTCACAGAGTTGGACATAATCTGCATCCCTGCCCAAACTTGAGGCTTCCAGAGCACCAGGAGAAAATGTCGGTATGAAAACAGAGCAGAATGACATCCATCTGGTGATTCTGGAATGAGTTCTGAAACCACGTGTGGATCAGGTAAACTAGATGTTCTGAGAGCAGATTTCAAATTTTTGGGAGTCAGCTGAGGAGGCATCGCAGAAGTAGATTCCAGACCAAGGTAACTAGCTGTCACCAACTTTTTAGGTCGTAGGAGAAGTTGCAGATGAGCAAGAGGGCTTCGTAAGCTGCCCCTTTGCATGTCACTGATAGGTAGCACCACGTGTGCAAGCCATGGCCAAGTCATTCTAATCCTCTTGCCAACTCTTGCTGCTATTTTTATGGATTCCTGGAGTGCAAGGAAAATTAAATGGGCAGGTAGGGATTTGTTCTGAATTTGAATTGATGGTTAGAGGTTTAGCAAGCTTAGACACAGGTTTGGAGGCATACCATACTTCTGTAATTGTGTATCACTAGAAGGCTGTTAATGTTACACTGCTGTTGGCACTGAAGCATTGTTCCAGACAGCCAGATTTGTTATTCCGCATGCTGGTAATGTGTTCAGAAGTCTTAGGTGTGGCATGACTTTGGTACTCTGTTTTTGGCATGTCATTCAGCTGGTAAGAGCAGAAAGAAGGCAATCCTGTAGCTAGGGAGTATCTGCATCCTAGTTTGGTGTTCTGTTCAGTGGTCGCTCACCTCTGCCCTCCTCTCCTGGCTGGTAACAAGGAATTTTCATATATTTGAAACTCAGTGTGTTCTGGCAAAATCCAGTACAGGGCAGAAAACTGAGCGGCTGTTTCACTGCCTTTTCATTCTGATGCTCTACCAGAAAGATCCAGCACATGAAACTCCTCTGTTCCTTCAACCTGAGTTACCGGCAGTGGCCCTGGACAATGTGCTTGCCCATAATGACCAGGTTTGAAAAATTAAGTATGAAGTCCCCTTCATAGCATGTTGAATAAGTAGGTCTGGAGCTGTGGCTAGAAAAACTTAGGCTCATGCAGAGATGGAATAAGGACTATTGAATTTTTAAGTATCTGCCTGTGGGTATGCATGATGCAGAGCTAAGGGCAGGGATTCTTTTCTTCTAGATGCAAATGAGCAAAGCTTTCAATAAAGTGTCAAAATCTGTCAGTAGTGCATAAGTAGAATATGTGTCACAGCAATTTGTGTTATGATCCTCCTGCACTTTTCAGGAACTTGGAGCTCTAGGTGCACAAGCACCTTTCTTCTTGTTCATGTGGATCTGGTCTTGGGCTGTTATTCAGCAAGACAGTAAATCTACTTCTAGGGCTCATCACTCATTCTGTGCGCTCAGAAAAATGTGTGAGAGAGCTTTGTCTGTGGAGATTTCATGCTAGATCAGGTATCATTATCTCCTGCTAGCCTGAAAGTATAAGCTCTGAAATGTATGTTCTGGTTAAGCCAACACAGTTGGAGTTCTGTGCGTCCATGACTGATCCGAATCAGATTTGAACCATGCAGTGATTGGGCAGTGTGCAGAGGTTGTTGGGAAGTGGTGGCTCCCATGGTGACACATGCACCTTCTTGTTGGCAACTTCGAGTCTGCAAGCCAGCAGGCCCTGAGTCCACACCTGGCCTTTTCCTTACAAGTCTCTTGTACAGGGCAGAACATGTCACACATCACTGTAATGTCCCCAGAGGAAGTGCTGTTGAAATGTGTTGAGCTTTTTGTGACCTTTGTTTGTATTCTGATGGTCTAATGTTGAAAGAACAAGCTGCTCCTCTCCATGATTGGCAGAAACTACATGGGACAGATGAGCATGCAGAGTTCCAAGGGCTCCAGGTATATGTATATGAACTCATAAATTGCTGTGAACTGTGAGAATACACTAACAACTGGACAGGATTAAATCTTGTGGCTACTTTGTGAAGGATGTAAGGATGTGGTTCTGCTTGGGACTGCATGTTCTGTTTAAAGGTTGCAAAATAATTCATTTATATCTGTCTTCTTCTATGTTTCTTTCCCCCACAAAATGGTATGTGATGCCTATTGTTATGCTCGCTGCAATATGGAAATGCTAGATTTTCCTCGTGGTTGGTGGGCAGACTTGGATTTTAATTTCTGACCTTCCCTATCTTCTTTGCTCTTATATCAGTGGGAGGAACTAGATATTTCTGATCTTACTTCTGACTACATTCAAATCCAACCATGCAATCAGTGACTTCTCTGACTTTTTTTGTATAGGCTGTGGGAAAATTCCTGGTTGGCTGGCTATGAATTAATGAAAATCCTTAGAATGCTTCGCTAATGATAGCTCCCGTGGCTTTAAAAATGCTATTCCCTTTTTTAATTTGAGGGAGGTCACAGAGGTTTACAGAAACTAAGAAAAGAAATCTTAACATCTGGTTGTGCTCTGCTGATGACTGCTTTTGTGTGAAGGAAAGTTATGGCGTCTCCTCAGCATCAAACGCATTCAAGCGATCCTTTCTGAGAACTCTCTGCACGAATACTTTTCACTCAAACTGTGTTTTCTAATTAATTTTGCTTTGTGTTTTCAAATGGAGGATTTTAGTCTTAACCAAGACATGGGAACCTCAAACTCATTTTCACTTAAAGAAACCCAGTGCCCTACCTTTATCAGATAGGCTTCCTTTGAATGTTATACTTAGAATGTAAACAATATTTATGCACATTTAAAATTTATTTTAAGTTAGTGGAATTCTAAGACAAAAGTGAACTGTGGGGTAAAATCTGGGGATAGGTGAAGTTAAGAGAATTCTTTGTTTGTAGATGGTATACATAGGGCAGTTTAGTTTCATCTCTTTGCACATAAAATTCTGAAGAGTAATCTGACTTGTAAATGTCCCTTCACTATACCTCCAATTCTATGGAATAAAAAAATGATCTTTTAATTTATGCAGATTAAATTTATGTGCAAATTTAGTTTGCCTGGTAGCAGCACATCACCTGAGAATGTTTAGGTCCAAACTGTAACTCTTCAGAAGTGTCACCACGAGAAGCTATCAGCTGCTCAGTTCAATACAGATATTCGAGGTGTGTCTGGCCTGGATTCAGAAAGTGCAAAAAAATCACAACTTCAATAAGAGAGTTTTAATAGCGTATGTCCACTGTATCCTATTACCTTTTTATTTTTCTGAAGGAATTCCAACTGTATGTGGGCCTGTATATGTTGTTAGTCATTTACCTGTGAAAAAAACACGAATCAGCTTTTCTCACAAATACAGAATATCTTTGGCTCTGGGAGCTGGGTAGTTTGTTTATTTGGTCTTGTCCAGGTATCAAGACTGACCCAGGGCAGTGAGCAGAGTGCCAGGATCAGGAGGGCTGTGCTGCTGGGGACTGTACTCCCTCACAGTTTGCTAATGTGGTGATGTCTGATGCTCAGATTTCTTGACAAGAGCTTCTTTCAGTCCCTGTGTTGTGTAGCTGTCCCGGAGCATCCCATGTAGTGTGTTGTTGTAGCAATTCTACTGCAGTGTAAATTTACATCTTTGTTTATCATATAGTGATAACTTCCTTGTGTAAGCAGGCCTGAAGGGATGAGTCTTCCTTTAGAAGTGCAAGGAGGAGCATTGTGTGCAGCTGCCCAGGTGACAAAGGCCAGCCCTTCCCGGGCTGTGCAGGTGCTGTTCTGTGCCTTGTCCCAGAGCCTGTGTGTGCGGCTCTGGGTTCTTCAAATTTCCGTGGGGATCAATGTTATCTCTGTCTGGGCTTGTCTTTAATTATCGGCAACAGAAGCAAAATGAAGGTGGAAGCTGGAACTGGTAAGTGCTGCAGTTTGCACTGCGCATAAAGGCTGCTCTGTCCAGATGGGCTTTAAACATGGTGTGGGAAGGTGGCATTGCTGCATCACAAAGCTTGTTAGCAAAGGTTTCAAGCTTGTGTTGGGCTTCCCCTCCAAGTAGAGGTATGGGGTATAAATGGGTGATTTCAGGTTGATCCTGTAAGCGTGTGCAGGCCTTTAAAAGCTTGGAATGGGATTTTGTAAAAGAATGGAGTGCCCTAACTCCCATTAACTTTCAATAGGATTTGTTCTCTTTTGTGGCTTGGGGTGTAGTTGCATTTTATATGGACTCACAGAGGAGCTGGTTAGGGAAATTTTCACTGCCATCTGCTTCCTCCCATTTGGTGCTTACCCTTCTGTCTCCACCTGTGTTAAGGCACCTGTTTGTGAGCTGCATTGTAAATCATGTCCCTCAGACCCTTCAGATGGAAAGTATCCCTGCTTCTTTTTTATTATCTTTTTCCTTCACTACTTGGGTCAGCTCAGTCGTGTGGATAAAGTGAGGTCCCCAAGCCCTCGTGTGAAGTGCCCGCTCAAAATTGGTGAGCTGCAGCACGAGGGAGGAGTCGGGGGATGGGCTGGGGGTCGGGGGCTGCTGGGGCTCCCTCTGTGCTTAAGTCAATGATACTTCTAAAATTCCCACCAAAAGATGGGCCAAATGTAAAGCCAGCTGCCGTAATTATCGAGCAGTGTCTAATGTCTGTCGTTCTGTTAACAACTGAAATGTTTTGCTAAGATACTTTTCAAAGAATATCAGCAACATCTGTTCCAAAACTGTTACCACCTTGCTTTATTGTTTACATTTTTTTTTCCAGCAAATTACATCAGTGATGTTTAGTAATTGTCTTTACCTTAAGATAACCATTTTTTGTTTTTCTTTTTTTGCCCTGGCAAGAGTAGTAGGTTAACCACAAAAAAGTTAAAATCAGAACAGAAAACTCACAGATGAACACCTACCCCAGGCTGACCCGCAGCAGGTGAAACGTTGTTATTCCATGCTTCTTCAGAACATCAATGGAAACAAAGCCTTTATCTTTTATTCATTAGTTAGGAATAATGCAAGTTGGGATAGCTTAGGTTTCTCCATATAGTTGCAATTGAAAAAGTAATTCGTGCTATTCACTTTTGGGGTTCTTTTTCAATAACGACCACTAGCCGTGAAATGTCATGCGGAGGTTTGGAAATGGGACATTCAGCTCCTAAAGAATGAGCTGCAGGGACAGAACTTTCCTTTTTCATTACATTCTGGCAGTAAGTGCAGGAATCAAAGCCGCAGAATAAACGCTAGAACAAAGCCTGGTATCATCTAACAACTTTGGTGGATACGGTAACTATTGTTCAGCGTGGCCACATTACATTCACTGCGTATGTTTTAGTTGGGGTTTGGTGTTCCCCATTCAACTGCGGAAGTTAGCAGTTTGCAAAGTCTGGCCGTGGCTAGTTGGTTGTAGCCAGAGGTGCGATGTCGGCCCCACACGGTTAGCGTTTGGTGCAGCAGGAAGTGGTTGCATTTATATTTTACAATCACATTCTGGTAGTTTTCCACTTGTAAGTTATCATGGTGAAGCATGATTGGTCTCTGTGCTTAGGACAGTGATGTAATTCTGTTTTAACAGAGACAAAGTTTTAAACTGAAATGGTTTTATATTCGGTCTCGTATTTATGTTTCCATTCCGTGACTTAGGTTTGGTTATTTGTGTGTTCAGTTTAACTTTGATAAGAGGAAGCCACGTAAATGTTTTAGAGAAGTACAGGTTCAATTAAACTTCTTTAATCTGTGCCTATAAATGCTTAAACTCTTAAATTTTGCACTGTACTTCTGTTTGCCTAAGTAAGACTGCTGGAAGGGAACTTGTACATGGCATTCACTTTCTAGACAACTTTTGTTGTTAGAATAGATTGTTTCCTGCAGAAAGAAAGGTCCGTTCGTGTGCGTGTCTTGAAAACATAAAAAGTTAAAACGTTGTTGTAAATGCTTTTCAAGTATTTTGAAAATCAGGAGGCTTTTTTTCATAGTTTGATCAAAGTCCCCCAACCTGTGGCTCTGTTTTTGTTGCACATGCTGATGGTCTGTGGATAACATTACATTTTTTCAGCATGAAACCGAACACTTCAAATCCCTAAAGCAGTCTCAAATTTATGGTTAATAAAAGAATTTATTGTACCGAATGTCATCTGTTATATCACTCTGGGAACAGAAACTGGCAGTGAGCGGACAGGAAATATTTCCATTTCAAATCACTTCAATCCAGTGGTCTGGGGCAAACGTCTCTGATTTCAGGAAAAAATCACTGAGAATATGAGTGCAACAGAAGTGTTTTGTTATCAAGTTCTGCTCATCACAGTTTTTCAGATTTTTTTTCTGCTAATGGTGCTTTATGTCAGCGTTTGCAGTGTCTCGTGTTTTCAGTGTTTTGATATTAATCCCTTATTCCTTCTGCTTTGAGAAGATTAGTAGTTAAGCATTCACAGGGAAATGTCTACACACAGCCAGTAAATAGCAGCTGGACGGGTTTCTATGCCATGACCAAACTACTTCATGCAGTTAGATTGAGGTATCTATGTTTCTTATATCTTAGGTATATTTTATGTGCTTCAAATACTTGAGAATGTTGAGCTATTCACAGAGTTAAACATAGAAATGGGTATGTGCAGGAGGCAGTGTAACCTGGAGAAGGCGTTGTATGTCTTGATCTTGAGCTGATACTAACATCATGATGTACGGTATGTTTTTTTTGTCATACTGCTGTGCATTGGTGTGCTGTGGTCACAGAAGTTCAGAACCAGTTGATCAGGTTAATTGTGCATTTCATTCTTTAAAACGTATGTGTTGGAGGCAGAAGTGTTCTGCAGTTTATAGATACTGTGTTAGACTGCAGTTTGGTTAGAGGTTTTGGAGATGAAAAGTGATAGAACTACATTTGGCTTTAAGGGTGTCACTTTAACCTCTTTGGTGCAAATAAGCTTATCTGGCTTGATTTTAAGGAAGATGTGGAAAGAGCACGTGAGAAGAAAGCATGCAGCGGCCCTGTGAGTTTTAGATGTAACAGATAATTTTTGAGCCTTTTCTTTTTCAAATAAATAGTTTAGTTTTATGGTTTGACTAGGTTAAAGGTGGAAGAATAAAGGAAGTAATGGCAGTGTTCAAAAAAAAGAAAGCCTGATGTCACCCAAACTGGAGCAGGTGGTTGCTTTACCTGACTTGGCACTCTGATTCTGGTGGGCTGTGAGCATCACCCTGTAGAAGGCTCAGTGTGTCACCATTCAAAATGTGACCTTTGTTTCTCATTAAATGTTTTACATATTAGTTTTCTAAATCTCAGTGGATTACATTTGAGGTTTCAAATAGTTCTTGTCAAACTTATCAGCACTTATTACCAGTTATCCTGATGATACTATTACAATAACTTAACCTTGCACCTTATTACCAATCAAAACAACTCAAGCAAATAATCCACATGTTCTAATGTGGAAATGTTCTAATGTTTGTCTGTTTTCTTTCACAAACGTTCACTGCTATGTATTAGCTTGCACTTTACTACTGTCATGAAGTTACTTAGGCATACTTTTGTTTTGCATCCCTGCAGAACTGAAAGACAAACAGTAATAGTGTCAAGACCTGTAATTTAACTTGGGTAGTTTGGAAATATTTTATTTTTTGGATGAAGACAAAAAAAAAAAAAAGTCAAACCAAGGCATCACCCTTTTTAAAGAGGTAAAAGGTTTAAACTGTAGTTTATCATAAAGCTTGCTTGTGTGAATATGACCAGAGGACATCGAGTCCTATACAGAGAGGGCATATATACAGAGCATATGTATATGTACGCAGAGCATAAATGGAAGTCCTTGCTCTGAATACCTTGCTATCTAAAATTACTTTGGAGAGGAAATTCCTCTATCTAGCTATCCCATTTTACAGATGGGAGGCTGAGCTATAAAAGATATTAAATTCCTCTAAGTTGTAAATAGAGAGTATGGAAGAAACAGGAAATGAGTCTGTGTTTCCTGAGTCTCTGAGCAGGGAGAATCACCAGACTGCTCTTCTGTTCAGAATATGATGCAGAAGGTGCTTGTGTATTTTGTTTTTTAATGGTCAATTCTACAGTACAGTATACCTAAGGCATTTCACTGGGAGGGAAAGTGAGATTAAAAATGTGTCCTTTTCCAGTCTTAAGGCTTAACAACCATCCTCATCTTCATTGCACATTGCTGCAACACCACAGGAATGTGCAGGTCTGCAGTGTGCTGATATGATATGTGCCATGGTGGTTGAGTTCCAGCACCTCGTGTGGTGCCACCGACCTGGCTCTGCCTAATACAAGTACCATGTGAGAAAACGTGCTGGCTACTGTCTTCCCTGCGGGTTTTCTTTCCCCTTGAACAACTTCTCTGTGTGATGTAGTGTTCTAAAATTATTTTTTTGTTCCTGGTAGTTGTAGAGAGGTGGGTGAAATTACAGCTGAGGGTACCTCCTCTTCAGGGTCCTTTCACTTTTAAGGACTTTGTATGGAATGAGTCTGCATCTACTGTGCTGTTTCTGTGGAATGCAGAGGAAATTAGAACATCAGAGCAGTGGTATTTGTCCTGAGGTTAAGTGCACTCTGTGCCATTCCTGAATCTTAGAATCATAGAATGGAAGCACAGAATCATTAAGGTTGGGAAAGGCCTCTAAGTTCATCCAGTCCGACCATCCGTCTGCCACCACTGTTTCCCACCAGACCATCTTCCTCAGTACTACCTCTACATGTTTCTAGAACCCACATGATGAGTATGGCCCCATATGTCCAGCCCTCATGTGTGCATCATATGTTTGATGGTAGGGTTCCTGTTATTTTTCCCCGAGGTGTGATTTCATATCACTTATGAATTTACATAATTCATTACTCATTTAAACTAACTTGATTAAAAAAAAATACCACCACCACCTCCAGAAACAAAACAACAAACCAAGATGCAGATTTTATTCGCCGTGGATTTATTTAAAACTGAAAGATCTAATTTTAACCATTAGCACCAGAAACCAAAGTGCCCCAAGATTCTGAGATCTGAGCATGGACAATCCTTCATGAAAGGATTGCAAGATCTGAAACAGTAGTTGAGCACCTGGCACCAGTGGTGCAATTGAAAGCCCAAGCAGGTTGTGGTAGAGGTGGTGTGAGACAGTGAGTTTTAGCAGGTACACGTTTTGCATCAAGAAGTATATTAATTAGTATGCTAGCATACTAATTAATAAATAGCAGTTATGAACTAGCCATATACTGTATGGGCAGAATCTGCAATCTTTTCTTTTGGCTTTCTTTCAAAAGCACTAAATGTTAAACGCATAGGAAAAAGCATCTCAAACTATTTTACTTGTACAAGTGTATTATAAAGTGTGATATCCATAGGCTGTAACTTTTATTAGTGGAAACTGACTGCAGTCAGACTGGAGTTTCAATACCGTGCCAAACATTAAATCTCTGTTTAAAAATTTGTATTTGGATTCCTTTTTTTAGTAGTGAAAAACCCTACAGGACTCCATAGCACATAAGGCCCAAAGAGTTTGCCAGTACACATATACGTAAAGCACATGCATTTCCTTGATTTTTTTTTCCAACAATAAAACTTAGCAATACTTAATACTTTTCAGCTCCAAATACTGAGGCGTAATGGGTTCTGTAGGATTATTTGTATGTGTTCTCTCTTCTCTCCTTTATTCATAGTGAAGAGTCTCAGTAATCTTGATGTCAGAAGCTGTTCTGTGTGAAGGGGCAACTGCATGGCATGGTTAGGGATAACAGACCTGGATTTGCAGTGTGGGAATCAAAATCCTAAAGAGCAGGGCTGTCAGTCCTGACCAGGTGAAATCTGAGGTAAGCTTTGCTCAGCACTGGTGGTTCGAGAAGCTGCACTGAAGGTCCTTAGAAAGCTGTGTTGTGTGAGGTTATATTGCACTGTGTTCTAATTGCTGTGTTGGCCACCATTTGGCAGAGCTTCTCCTGCCCAAGTGGCTGCAAGAGGGAGAGCTCCCCTTGGCCTGGGAGAGGGGCAGGTGCTGTTGGGTGCTGCTGCTTCCAGGTGTCTTCAGGTGGACCAGAAGTGTTAGTGCAGCTTTGTGTATGTTTCGGACACATTTCAAATGGAGGATTTTTGGCTGCAGATACTATGGCTGCACTCCATATAGACTAACCAGCAGTGTATAAATTCCCTGGCAGCTGAAGCTTTAAATCTGCAGCCACCAAATGTCTGCCTGTGTCTCAGGTTCGACCATGTGGATCATCAGCACACAGCAAGCACTGGACCCTTCTAATCCATCCTCTGCTGATTGTGTTACTGCTTAAGCTGTGGGAGTAATTTTCATCTCTGTCTACCAGGACTACGCAGAGAGGCGTCAAGAAGAAATTTATTTGCTAAAAGCACATAGTTCAGTAGTAAGGATCTCCATTTGCATGCTTGGCTCAGGGAGGTGGGAACAATTTATAGCTCAGAAGGAACCAAAGCTCTTACCTTTAACACCCTCAGAAGGAAGGGCAGCGTAGCTGAGGCATGTTCCTGGCTCTGCAGGAAGTCAGCTTATTCAGCTTGTCCATTTGCTTTGTGAAAGGAAGAAAGGAAGGAATACTTCATTGCCTTCTTGGGAAAGGGGAAGATTTATAGGGGCCGGTAATTAATTTTACTACCTTCCCTGATGTACAAGAACTTTTACTTCTAAGTAAAAAGAATTTTTAGTAGTCGTGTTTGCTGCTGTAAGCACAGTAAAAATAAAATGATCATTGTTTTTCCGTTCATTTTTTACAAAAGGAAAGACTGATATAGTCGTTATGCTCTTTCTGATATGAAAATGCAGTAATTGGCCCTTCACTTTTGACGAGGAGATTATATAACACAGCTGAGTGCAGAATAAAAGTGGCACTTGCTGGCGTGCTGTTGTTTTTGTGTCCCTCTTTGTGCTGAACTTAGTGCCAAAGGAGCAGTTGTGTTGTTGTTGAGCAGATGCCCACCTCGTTTTTCATTTTCAGAGCCTTTTTGACTCTCTATTTTGAAGGATGGTGACTTTGGGAAGGGGTACTTGTATCGTTTCAAATAAAGTTGTTTTTCACTCCATCTCCTGCAAAAGCAAATTTTGTGTGAGGTATTAAAACCCTATTGGGAGAATGGTGAAAAATTCTTTAAAGCTGGAACGTGGAGGATTTTGGCAAGCAAATTACAGGTCGTTCCTGGAGTTGAATCATACTGCTCACTAACCCTGAGTCTAAAATCATATGGATTAATACAATTGTATTTTTCTAAATCCCCAAGAAACTTTTTTTTTTATGTTCAAAATAATTGCATTAGTTCAAAGGAGGGATTAAGATGGAACAATCCCAAAGCTTGTCTACTTTAAAAGTTTTACAAGCTCTGTGGTACTCTGATCAGTAGAGTGAAGTTACTGCTAAATTGCCTTGCTCCATGTCCTCCAGAATCAAATCTTTGACTGGTTTATAACTTGGTCATACAAAACCCAATTATTGTTATTAATCATTATCATTATTGTTTCAGTCATGCGCTTCTGTGAATGTATAGTACTTTCCTTAGTGGTGCCTGTATATTTCATCTATGGAAGTAAGAATTAAAGATAAGTTTCTAAGAATCTGTATTTCGTACTTCAAAACTGGAAAGTTCTTTATGTTTTGCAGTGAGTTTCTCTCAAATATAGGAAAAGGATCGAGGCTGGAGGAGAAGACACTGTGTGAACACACACAACGCAGAGCTGACATGCTATGTCAAATGTGTTGCATTCCAGCCTTTATGTAACGTTTTGCTTTTCAGGTTTCCTCGCTTGCAGCTGTACTTCTCATTTTCAAAACTTAAAAATCAAATAGATAAACCCATCCTGTACTACAAGTATTTCAAATCCTCGTGCTCAAATTTGTTTGCAGTGAAAATCTGCAGCAATGCAGTAAATTAAAGATGTGATTTATTTATTTATTTATTTATTTAGAGGTAGAGCATCCAACCTTTGAGCTTAGCAAAGATGGACTTAAAAGAAAACTAAAAGAAAAAAGAAATCCTCTGGACTCTAAAATTGAAATGCATGTTACACCACTTCATTGACTGATGCAGTTATTGTCTGCTTTTAGCAAAGGTTTGTCTATGTAGCAGTAGCTGTCTGTTACATCTTCATCCATGCAGAGTACTTGGACAAGCATGCTAACAAATTTGATTTCCAAATTTGGTGCACTAAGTGAGATGGAGATCACACTGTTATGTATGCATGCTGTGTGTATGTAAGGGTAGTGGGAACCCTTATAATCAGAGCCCCTGATAATAGAAAACAGTGGTGATGAAAAAGGTGCAACATGGCCTTCTGTTTAAAGATTAATTAAGAGGAATCAAATGCCCAATATTATATGAAAAAGAAACCACAAAACAAGACTATTCAGCCATTATCATAATGTAAGTTGCAGTGCAAGGAGAAAACAGGATCTTTTTGGCTTTTCTTTACATGCATAGTATCTTAAAAGATACCACGAATCCACTTGTTCTGTAGCTCTAGTATTGTTTTTCTTTTCTTTCCTCTTTCCCCTGATCTCTCCTCTGAAAGCTGCGTCACTTCTTAATATTTGGTAAACAAATGAATTTATTTCATATCATTTAATGTATCATATAATATATCTTAAATGCATAATATAACATAGCATATGTTTTTGTATGTATCCAGTATTCTTGAGTGCTTCTTATTCACCTCTTGAAACCTTTTAGTTGTGGTATTATCACTCTTTGAATGCTTTTGGGAAAGGAAGACTGCTTAGCTTATGGTACTGCAGATTTTCTCATAAGTGGATACTCAATTAAATGAACGAGAAAAACATCCTTTTTTTTTTTTTCCTAGATATGTTAGTTTTAAAGTACTTGTGCAAAAGCTGAGATCTTGTGCTTCTGGGGCCGTTCTTTGAAGTGTAAGGAACACTCTGAGCCTTCCTATGGGTAACTTCCTATCATGGGAGGAAATATATTATTAAATTTGAGTAGAAGGATTAGCTAGCCTTTCCATTTTGTAGTGTGCTCTGTTGTAAGCAGTGAGCGTGCATAGCAGGCTCCATTCATTTCTCCTCTTCCATTTTTTCAGAAGTGAGTTATTCTGTTTATTTCTTGTTCATAGCACAAATAAGCATTTCTCAGTCGTGATTGCCTTTGGTCCCTCTGAAAACATCTGCACTTATGCGCCCCCTTCCTTCCCAGTCACACTTGTGCACCTGCCTCAGCATTGCTTGTTCTCTTCCTGTCCACAACAGCTCTTGTATCCCACCTGTTGGGGCCGTGTCCCACCAGGGATGGAGCACTTGTTAGCTACAGGTTGTTGGCTTCTGTCCCAAGTATCCTTACACTAACTCATTTCAGTAATGGTCATGGGGAGCATTTCTGTTTGAAAATATTTATTCTTTTGATTTTGAGGGGCCTTTTTGCTTGGTTTCGTAGAAGGTGTTTAATTTACCAAATGTTATTCACCCAAGAAAGTTGGAAAAATCAAATATGGTGGGGCAGACTATAGAAAGCATCTTATAGAAACTCACAAGCTGGGGCCATTTTTCTGCCATGCTCTGCTGCATTGAATTCCTGGGCTTGACTGAGAGGTTTAGAATTTTCACGGTAGGCTGTAAGCAGTGCAGATTAAAATTGCTTCTACTGCTGTTGAACTGTGACTTTCAAAACTGTGTGTTCTTTGAAGCAAACTGGTTGGCTGACATGTAGTGAGCAGCTGCACGGAGCCGTGTGCCACACTGAGGAGTCATGCTGTAAATACTTTTTGTAGGGTTACTGTGTTATGATTTCTTACCTCTCTATTAGATTGACTGATGAAGCGTAAGCTACCCTTCCATGCTGCCTTTTTTAAAAGTAGAGATGAAGATGGACACGGTTCAGGCCCAATAAAAAGATGGTTGTTCTTCTTTTTTTTTTTTTTT
>VXAB01001077.1:102262-135031 GCA_013399175.1 Odontophorus gujanensis
TTCTTCTTTTTTTTTTTTTTTCTTTGTGTCTGTCGGTTGCTTTCTTCTGTTTTGTTTTGTTTTTAGGTTGGATGCACTATAATCAGTGATCTCAACTCATGTTCCACCAGAAGGTCCTAGTGAGCCCATGAAGCTAGCTGTCATACAAGTGTACTATGTGTTTTAGGGGCCACGTCATCCTCTGATAGGATTGAAGTCAGCAGCTGCTAAATTCAATCTCCCTTAATGGTATGGGGAACCCGAGAAAACCGTATCAAGCTGAAATGGTAGAAGAATCCATTCAAACAAAATGTAGTTACCTTTTGGAAGGTCAACCATAAAACCATGGATAATATCATGGTTTTGTGAAAAATGAGATATTTAATGATTGAGAAAGACCAAGACAATTCTATTTGTGTTAGACAAATGGAGTATGAGTTCCTTAAATTTGTTTTAGGGAAATAAATATTCCATGTTCCTTTTAAGAGAATGCTTTATTTCCCAGTTTCTCGTCTATTTCCTCTTCAGAGGAAAACGATGCTTGGCTGTAATTTTTTTTTGCTCTTCTCTAGAAGAGGAATGAAAGTAAAGGGATGTTGAAGGGTTAGGAATAGCAATGGACTTTGGGAACGTAAAATTAAAGGTTTACAGTCCCTGCTTCTGCCTGCTCAGACTAAAGTTCACAGATCTCCAAAATGCAGGAGTCAGCTATTCTGAGTTTTGAGGATGGACCTGGACAACTGCGTCTTGTGGGACTTGAGGGCAGTTTGAGGTATTGCAGGAAAGGAGGTGAGAACATTAATGAAAAAGACGGGTGGCTAAAGCTAGACATGATTGCAGGAGGTAATTATGTCACTGGCTTCAGTGGAATTGTGCATGCTCATGTCAGGGGTGAATGTAGCTCAGTACACTGAAGTGGGATGTTTCCTCAAGCAAAGCTGTGGATGTACCAGCTAACAGAAGCTACTTAGTTTCTGTAATGACTTCCCACTGAAAAACTCGTTTTCATAGTTTTGTTTGTTGTTCGCACAACAAAAAAGTACAATTTGCTATGAAATATTTGAAGTATTGGAAGGTTCTTTTGAAAGGAAAAAAAAAAAAAAAAGAGATTTCCATAGCATAACTACCTAATTTTAGCATCAGTGTCTTGTGACATTGTAGTTATGCTATAGCATTTGAAATTTTTTTTGAGCCATTTTGCGTATGTTTAAAATCAGCATCATCAAGTGTGCATCTTTCTGAATGGTCTTAAATTAACGCATTAATTTTTGTTCGATATTGACATATTTCCTTTTGTCATAAGAAAAATTAACACATTCATTATTTAAATGCCAGTCTACTGCTTAATTCCATTTAAATTCAGGTGCCTCTACACCCCTTGCAATGCAACTAGGCAGATGGATTTCTGATCCATCACTCCAACACTTGTTGCTCCGTAGTTATCCACGCTTCTCATTCATTTCCCACTTTTTTGTTCTGGATTTTTCTGCAGCTCTGGAAAGTTATTACACACTTTTATCTTTTTTTTTTCTTACTACCGCTAATTTTCCTTAGAACACTCACTGTAAGACATTCACTTCATGTTTGTATCATCTCGTTGCTGAGATGGCCAATGGGCCAGAGATAATTTTTTTCTGAAGACTGACTGTGTTAAGTTTAGCTAATCTGTGCAACTTTTACACTGCAGTTGTTACTGAGAAGTCCATTGGTACGTGAATTCTCTTTTAATAAAAAATACTTCTCAGCTGAATTGTTTTTTTTTGTTATTCCCTTAATTTGTGCATGCAGTGTGAGAAGGTATATAAATATTAGTATGAAAACCATTTTGGATTGGAATTGTCATTTACACCAGAAATACTGCAGCAGTCGTACCAAGCCATCTACACAGGGTTTAGAATTCATTCTGCAGTCAGTGGAGTACACATACACAGATTTTATAGCAAACATGAGGGTGGGTTCTGTATTTTGTTGTATTCTGCTGGAAATGATCTGAACTGCAGGCGTATGAGTAGCACAGATAATTTGTCTTCGTCGATGGCTGTGGAGATAGAAAATAACTTGTTGGAAAACGTCGAGAAAGCTTTAAAATGAAAACAGCAGATGTCAAATCTAAAGCCTCTAGTTTACTGAGCAGTGAGTATGGTAAACATTGATTATTCATCTTGATGTTAGAGTTCAAAAACAATTGTCCCTTCAGTTTGCCTCGGGGGAGCGTGAAATGAGGACCATGTGTGCATTGATTAACAACATTCGAGAGATGAATCATGATTGCTGTTTTGGTCTGGTGCACAAGACTGTGCTTGAGGGGTAGTGATTTCCTACCTCCATTCCCAGGTCTCTGTAATTAGTGCTAGCATGGATCTCCTTTCCTAGTTCAGATGTTAAAGTGGCATCGTGACAATGCCTATTCACACACATAATCAGCTTTCTTGAATGAAGGAGTGCTTGCTCAGAAAAAAGTTGATTGTTGAAGTATACTTAAGTACTGTCTGTAAGGGCAGTTATCATAAGGCGATTCTGAGATCGCCTATTACATCTCTGGCAGGAATTGTCAAATATAAATGCAAAAAATAGTACTTTCAGCTTGACAAAAGAAGCACTATGTTTCTAATTAAAAGGAAAAAGTTCAACAAAAGTAAATCAGATTTTTTTTTTTCTTTGCCCTGTATTTAACTTCCATTGTAACTGCTGCTTGCTGGTAGTTAAGTTAGCTTTTCTCAGGCACGAACGATTCCTGCTGTTAACATTTTCTTTAACATTTGTTTCTGGAAATGGACTCCTATGTCTGTTTGTCTCCAGCCTAGTCAGGAGCAGAAACAATTGTTGGAAGTGCATTTCATTGGTAAGAATGTATCATGCATGTAGGGCAGATATCAGAAAATGACAAAAACAAACAAAAATAGAGATTACCTTTGCATAGTAGTCTTTGTCTCTTATGAATAGTCATACTGTTTCACATTGCAGGATGGAGGCTTGAAGTGAAATGCCTGCACATGCCTTATCAGCCAAGTGAGTTAGTCATTCATTCTTCAGGAGATGAGGTGTATTAATGCTACACAGGACTGTGCTAATTGAAGATATCTTAGGATCTTAACCTTCACTGTTGATGTAGGTTGAGGAGCAGATCCAACATTAATCTCTGCGACTTGAGATAATATGTTCTATGATGGAAATTCTTTCACATTTGCTTGCGCAACAGAGAAGAGGGATTTGGATGTTACTTATCGTGTTTTCTACAAAATGCTGTGTTTTGAGCTCATGTACTGTGAAACTTAATGTTTCTATAGATCGCAGCCCCTCATCTCTGCTTTTTACAGTCAGGATTATTTGAAACTTAATCTGTTTGCATTTCAACTTTGATTATCTGTTTAAAGATCAGTGGTCTGTAATTTTACTTAGATGATGTTTTGGCTATTTTCTGTACTATGCGTGCCTTCTCAGACCCTGTGTGTAGAAGCGTGTGGACCAAGGGGATTTTATAGACAAAGCTCCTGGCAATGGAGCTTTCTAGCAATGCTCAGAATAAATAAGAAACTGTGTGTAAATTCGGCAAGTGTTAGTGGTTAATTAACTAAGAATGTAGAGCCCTAGGGCCATAACATTAGTATTTATGGTTTTAAAGTAAGGTGCTCTAAACAAATTGTCTTAGCAATAAGCCATTTAAACAACTTGCCCACTTTATGGCTTAACCAGGAGGGAGTGCTTCCTGGAAGAATGTTGGGCTCCCAGCAGGAAGGACTTGGAGGATTACTACCAAAGCATGGCACGGGAAGCTGTCTGATTAACTTATGTGTTCTGACTTAAAACTTGTGTGACAGTTATCTAGTTCAATATTTTAAGGTGCTCCCAACTCCCAAATTTCTACTGCCTTCCTGCACTTTTTACACACTTAAATCTAAGGAATAAAAAGATCAAATGCATTAAAAATGCATTAGAATACTCGTGCTGATTTTTCAGGGGAGGTTTGGTGGAATTTCTCATCCTCAGAACTTCATCTCTGTGGCCTTAACAGTTGAGCAGATGGAATATCTGTCTTTGCTCATGTATACAAAGTCAGTGGGTTTCTTTTTTTGTCATTTTTTGCATATGTTTGATCATTAAACATGTGCAGTGTCTTTGTTTTGCTGGAGTTACTTAAATGAGATTTTATATAGCTTAAGAGAAGCAGGAAATGTTTTGAAAGAGAAAAGATTTTAGTAGAAAAGTTCAGACTTGGGAAAAAAAAATGGACACCTTCCTGTTTCAGGAAACATTTTTGTGTAACAGCTTGTTTAATGCCAAACTAAATCAAAGCTAAACTAATGAAAAGCCACCTGAGAAGAAAGTGAGATTACAAAAGTGACTTCTGAGAATACGATCACTATCTGCTTTTCTTTTATCCTTTATGTTCTATTTTATATCTTTTTCTGAGGTGACTTCACTCATACTTTGTTTTTCTTTCTAACCACTTGACTGTGAGATGCGGCACATGTTTATGCAGTTGTGACAACATTTGCTTACAGTCAGAATTCTCTGTGCTATTAACTTCTTCTCTTTATACTGTAAAATCCAAATATAAATACAATTCCATGAAAAAGGATGGTGGTATGTTTTTTGTGTGTTGTTTTAACAAAATGGATATTTACATTTCAAGAAATGATATTCCCCCCATGAGACTCAATGTTATAGTTTTGAACTTCGTGCCTTGTTAGAGCAGCACTATGTTTTGTGTTTCAAAAGCGACTTCAGTGCCTTCTGAAAGGCACTGCTACCTCTGAAGTCCTGTGTTCTTTTGCAGAGTGCATAGACTCATCAGCTTGCAGGGGTGTTTAAATTCCTCTCAGAGAGCAGTGGGGTAGTTCTGACGGCGCCTTAGTTTCTGTGACATAGAGCAAGACATAGTGTGTTTTGATTATAGTTGAGAAAATGTTATAAAACATTTGATCAAAACAGTGTCTGATACGGAAGAATGGGTTTCTGCCTACTGGAAAAGTGAGAGAGATGTAGGTTGCTCCAGAAGTAAAAGCCTCCCATTTATTTCTGTAGAAACTACAACAGATACAAAGAGCACAGTGATATTATTTGATAGAGCAAATTATCAGCTGCAGAATGCTGTTTTCCAACAGTCGCCACCCTTGTCAGTGTTATGTTGGGAACATCAGTGAAAGCTATATGCAACCTGATCTGTCACTGCTTGTGTTCAGATTGTCTGACTGACGTTGTGCTGAAACGAAGGAAAAAAAATAAATTCTAAGTTCTGTCATCATCCAAAACACTACTTACAAAGCAAAAATGTTCAAATAACTTTTTTTTTTTAATTCACAATATTTTCTTGATATTTCTCTACAGGGACTGTCATCTGTCACCAAGAACAGTGGGCTTCTGAATATCACCTTTAAATATGACAGTAAGTTGAAAGTTTTCACTTCGTTCACAAGAATCAAGTATGCAGTCTCAGTTGTCAGTACCTAGCAACATTTCTCTTAGAAGTGGCTCTGAGAGTAATATGAACTCTAGTTTTGAAACAACTTTCAAATCTAGGTTTGTTTCTGCTCAGTCTGGTGAATCTTCTTTCCTGTGTTTCACTAATTAGAATAAGTCAGTCTCATCATTTGTACTAGCTTCACTATCAGATCATTTACCCAGTATTGGTCTGAGATTTATAACGAGTGTTTCCATTCTGTTGAATAAAGCAGTCATTGAAAGCTTCACACAGAAATTTGTAAGTGCTTGTCATTGGTATAAGCTCAACGTGTAGAGAAGAGAAGGTTCCAATTTACAGTAGCGGTAAGTTTCATTCATCCCATCCTCCCTCCCTCTTCCCCCCCCTCCCCCTTTTTCTTTTGTCTACTCAAATAACTCATTCTCCTTACGTTCCTCATGTTTATGCTAACCTTTGAATTTGGAATCTTTCGTTGTGAATTCATTTTTCAATCTAATCTTCTTAAAGAAAATGAGCACAATTTAAACACGTCAGATTGTACAGGAGATAAGTGCATACGAGTTACCATTTGTTTTCTGCACAAAGAACAACAGTAAAAAGTATCAGTTGGAGCATTTATTTTGCACAATGGAGTCTGTTTAAGTTTTAATATCTGTCACATCTTTTCCATTAATTCTGGAAGCAGGAACTGTAATTAACAAATGGCAAGAGTTTATTCTGAGTTCTGCTGGCACTGCACACTTCCTGAACAAAGGCATTATTTGAGCTATGCGGTACCTGGAGAAAGAGGTCCCTGATATCAAAGCTGAAGTGTTCCTATAATGTGGAAATTCATTCTAAGATTGAGTAAGCCGGCGTAAAGCAGAGTGTGTCTTTCTAGGTGTGATTTTGCCACACAACAACACTAATGAACTCAGTTTTATGTTCTTCTATTAGTTGGTTACATTATTTATTCAGGTGAAAAACGAATGTTTGCATGTTTTAATATTTCAACTGTATTCAAGTGAAATAAGTAATTTCCTGAAAAAGTGTGCACTTCTTCCTTGTTTTCTTCCTAAATATGTTGTTCTTTGAAACATTAAATCAGTGACTCGCAGTCAAACCTCAGACGTTTGTTCCATAATACATTTTGGCAAATTATCATTTGACCATAAAATTTTAGTAACCAGGATCCAAAATCTTGGGCTTGCTATTAATTAGTTCCAGACCTAACAAAAGCTGTTACTTCCAAGTTTCCATTGAAAGAGATGCTCTATTCTCCAAAGAGGAAGTTCATGCTGTCATTCCATTCACTCGTAGCAACAGAGTTCTACAAACAGCAGAGTAAATACCAATTGCCCATCGTGTGGAAGGAGCAATGTTGTACAGATGGTTCTGTTTTTAATTGTGGGACAGTTGCATAAAAGACCTCTGACCATTGTTGTTTGTAGCAAAAAAGCCATTTTCTAGAACTACTTTTTTACTTATTTTTTTTCCTTTTTTAAGGAGCACACATCTGAATTACATTCTGATTCCTTGCGATGGTTTATTATAGCACTTGATTCTTTGTAATTGTTACAAACTCTGTAGGTGCAAGTGCAAACCACGTAGATTATGTCTGGATTTTCAGGTTTATCATCAGTCAGTAATTTATATCAACAATCGCTTCTGGATTGTTGTTGGCTTGAGTAGAACAAAAGCAGAATGTTTGTTCACACATGTGGATCTTCATTTGTGTTGTGCTCTCCAGCCACTGCTTCTCTTCCAATCACAAAAATTGAGCCGAAGTACCTTAAGACTTTAAAAACAATAAAATCTGCTAGTTGGTCTTATTTTGAATGCGTGAAGTGTTGGCCAAGCCCACCAACAAAGCCAAGAATGCTTTTCTAGTAGTTTACTTTCTTGATGAGAGGTGAGATGTGCAGGCCTGTGTTCACAGAGCTGCAACTTTGTGCGATACACCAAATGTTACGTGTCTGACTGTAAGATAATGAGGTAGGATCGATTCTGACTGAGTCCAGTGGCAGGAGCACAGTCTTTCAGGTCTGTGGTTACTGAACGGATGGCAGAGAGGGATGAGTTTAACAGTTGAGTCTTTGCCACGTGAGAAATGCTCGAAGTCAAGAATTTCTGGTTAGGCAAAGATCTCAGTGATAATACCAAAGTTCATTCATTATTGCAGTAATGGGTGCACGCTGCCTGTTGACAAGAGAGAGACTGCACACTGGTCAGTGGAATTCATTCTGTTCTGTACCCTAAACCTGAGGCAGGTAATGCTCTCCTGGCTCTTGCTCGTTGGTTGAGCATCTCAGGCTCACAATCTCCCCATACATTTCCATATAAGGTCCGTTGCCAAACTGTTGGGTTTTTTTAATGTATGTTTTGTACTTTTCTATTGGTGATAGGAGGGCAATGTTTCCAAAAGTTAGCACATTTTTTCTGTTCTGTGCTAGGCTCTCCCCACCCTGCATATTTACCTTATCTTGTGCCTGTCTCACTTTTACCCAAGTCAGGATACCCCAGTCTCAACTTTCCTCTGTTCAGCAACCTTCCTTGTGGAGAAAAGAAACGAAAGAAACAACTTACATAACTGTTTCACAAGAGTGTTATAAGTTTAGTAAGGCCTACACTAAATACAGAAGATACTGGAAACTTTCACGGCAAAAACACAATCTACCTCTCACAGTAGTCAAGATCAAGCAGTATTTGTGTTTAAAAGCACTTCTTGGGCACCAATTCTGAAACTTTGCATCATTGTTGTTGACATAGGTTCTTGGTCACACACCAACATTCTCTTGCTCTGAGCAGTGTGCTTGCACAAATTAAATGACTGTCCTTACGTTCTGAGTAGTTAGTGAAGGAAAAAAAATACTCTTTAATGGAGTTCCAAAATATGTCATTTTTACTTTCTGTGACACAGGCTGCTCTGGCATTACTAAATGGTGATCTTTGGAGTCCTGCGAATGAGGCTTTGTCAGCTGGTCAAAGTGGCTGTTCTCCATGTGTTCTGAAGTTTTGAACTGTTTTTCATTGTTCTAAGACAAAAGCTTCATGTTGATTTCCTGTACAGTATTTATTTCTTTTTAAAAATAAATAGTGTGTGTAACTGTGCTCGATCTTGAAGAAATGTTAGAGAATTAACTTCTTTATTCACGTGGAAAAACGTGGACCATGCTGGAAACTGAATAATCTTTGATTCTTCTCTGCTATGGCACAAGAACTAGGTTGAATTAGGTTGCCCAGAGCAGTGGTGGGAAACCCTGAGCCTGAAGACATTCAAGGCTAGGCTGGACCAGGCTCTGAGCAACCTGATTGAGCTGTGGGTGTCCCTGTTCATTGAAGGGGAGTGCACTGTGTGACCTGTAAAGGTCCCTTCCAACTATGGGTTCTATGAACTCTCATTTTTCTCTTAAAGCATTTATTTCCCTGTATTTTCAGACTGCACTCCTTACCTGAATTCAGTGGGAAAACATGTGATTGGAGACGTGCAGAATATAACCATCAGTCAGTATGCATGTTATGAACAGGTCGCAGTTACAATACTTTGGACAGCAAATACCATTGGTAAGTAGTAGAGGAAAATGGGCTAATTCATCATGTCATTAATTCTTACTGATCAGTATCAGTTAAAATAACTAAATTATGATCAGAAGCATTGAAGAAAACTGCTTAAGAAATTCTTAGCAACTTTACAGAAAATTGTGTAAATCATTACAGCTAGAGTTAAGCATAGTAATCAAATTAAAGCATTTGATTAATGTTCATTTACTCATACAAGAATCTCTCAACTTGATATTTGACAGCTCATACTTCCTCAAAAAGTTTAATTATTTTTTTTCTTACAATTGAAGAAGATTGGAAGTTTCTGTTTATGTGGTAAGATTTCATCCTAAGCGTAGACGTACGGCAGCCAAAAATGTGTCTTTATTGAATTTGGCATGCTCTTTTTAGCCTAGATTTGCACTTAAGTCAGACATTTTAGATACGAAAAACTATTCTCTGTGTGACCTCCCCGTATTAAATCATGCTTTTGGAGTTAGATAACATTTTACATTTGTAACAGCCAATAATGATTAATTGCTGGAGCTTAAGACAGTATGTCGAAAATACACCAAATTCTGCAGTGACGTGCCTGAAACCAGTTGGTAACCTTCAGCTGCAGACTGTATGAGTCAGAACTGTATGGGAAACAAAGTCTGGTGTTCTCTGTTGTCTGAACAGAGGTTAATCCTCTGGGAAGCGTGAAGGCAGAACTGCTGTTGAAGCATCTTGGGTAACACAGAGGGTGGACACTTTCTCTTTTGTGGCCTTCATATAAGCACAAACAGTGCTTTTGTTCCATGGAGCATTAGAAACACATTGGGCATGTTCTTTCTCTCACACAAGATTAACAAGATTATAAAACATTTAAAAAAAATCTATTGGAACAGAACAGGCTCTTTATTTATTTGTTTATTCAGACGTGTAGTATAAAACTGGGTTAATCTGTGTTGATTCTTGTGGCATTTACCTCATGAGAGTGCTGTCTGTGCCTCAGATAAATGTGTATTCTGCCATTTGTAGTGCTGTTTAATATATGTAATTTGATGGAGTAATGGTATAGTCTTGAGGAACTGTGCAGTGACTTTGACACCTGAGCCACAAAACATCACAGCATAACACTGATATTGTCCTGTGACATCTTTATGACTGTGACCCAGTTTAGTCATGTAATTAAGTAATCCCATGATGAGAACATTGCAAAGAAATGCAAAGACTGCTGAGAATTGGTTGTGTTAGAGGAGTTTGAAAAAAATATGACTGTAGTTCTGGCATTACTTATAAATAATTGAATGTGTGCACTCAGTGGAATAGATTCCCTTCTGAGTCAAGCTTTCTTTTATGCTGTTCTATATACTAGAAACAAAGAAATTGTAATAGCTGCTATCCCTTCAAACTGAGAGTTGAAAAATTGTAAGAATGTGTTATAAAGACGTATTTCTGTAATTTGCTAGCAGACTGTTACGTTGTATTGCAGATCATGGAAGTGCAAAGTTACTGTAAAGTGTATTGCTGGTGAAGGTACTGATTATTTGTATTACAGTGATAATTTGGAAGCCCCAGCTGCGATGCTAGTCCCTTTGCTCTGAGTATTACACAGGTGTGTAGTAATTGCAGCCTTTGCCAGAGGCTGAATTCTGAATAGGCAGGAGAGTAAATGTGGGAAGAACTGATGTGACAACAAGTATTAAAACACGAACATATTTCATGTGAGGGTTAGGATTTCATTGTAAAGAGAAATGAACTATTTTTGTATCAAGTAAAATATTACTGAATATGTTTTGAAATATTAACCTGTTTTAAATGCTCTGTTTGCAGGGATTGAATACCTGAGAGGATTTCGAGTAATACTTGAAGAGTTAAAATCAGAGGGAAGGCAATGTCAGCAGATGGTTTTAAGAGATCCAAAGCAACTCAGTCCAAGTTTTAAAAGAACAGTAAGTGCTTTTGTTCAAGAGATGCTTCTCTGTTGCTTGATTGTGTGTAGTCTTGAACATGTTTATGTGCTGTTTATAAATTTGTGTATGTGTTTAGATAGGTGTATAATTAATGTGCTGTTTGCTGGGATGTAGATTGCTTCCTAATACTGTTGACTTGGAGACAGATCTACTCCCCTTCTTTAGATGTTCTTCTGAGGCTGGAAACTCACAAAATCATTAGGGGTGACTGGGGTACAGGTGGCACATCTGTAACAAGTCCACATCCCAGCTCTGTGTGAAGCTTCCTCATGTCAATGTGTAATGGAGAGCGAGATCAAAGTTTCTTAATGTATTAATCGATACTCGTGTTTGCAGGTCTGTGGCTTATACTGAAATAAAATGTCTTTAGTTAAAGTTTTTTCAATCTTGTGTTTTTGTGTAGGGAATGGAATCGAATCCTTTTGCAAATCTGAAGTTTGAAACAGATTACTTTGTAAAGATTGTCCCTTTTCCTTCCATTAAAAATGAAAGTAATTACCACCCTTTCTTTTTCCGAACTCGACGTAAGTACTGCATACAAACTAGTACTGTATAATATCCTTTCCCCTCCTTTTTTTTTTTTTTGTTTTCAGAAGTAATTTTTCTGATGTAAAAGAATAACTTTTCATGTAAAATGTGATGATGACAGAGGAGTCTGGGTTAAGGTAGTTATTGACATAGTCTGTGAAGAAAGATCTGGGTGTTAAGTGGAAAGCATTTGAATTCCAGTGATAAATCTGTAGTGTATAATTCACGTTAGCCACCAACCAGAGGGAGGGTCTCAGGAAGGCCTGTAATTGCCTGAGATCTGCCTGCAGCAGGATTACTGTCCTTGTTCTCAGGACCATTTGACTTGTGAAGGTAGTTCATTCCTTTTTGTCCCTTTGCTGGACACTGTGAAAAAGCTTAAATTTTTTTTGCTTTTGAGATCAGTTTCAAAAATGAGTATGTAGAGGGTAGGTTTAGATGAATGCATATGAAATGAGGTAGCAACAAATCAAATTGAATTTCTCAAAATTACTTAGCAACTAGCAATTCTTATTGCAGCCTAATGAGAGGAAACTTGAATAAACTCATCAGTACCTGAATAGAATTAAATAGAATCTAACTGTAAGCACCATTTGGGGTAAAATGTTGGTATTTGTCCCACGAAGGACTACTATTTTCAAATTAATGAGCCGATGTATCTCATTTAAAGATGAGAAAGGACTTGAATCATAACATAGAAACTGAGTTTGCAAAATATATTTACTCTGGTCATAATACAGAACAAGAGTACTGACTTCAAAATGCTGGAGTAACTTTCTTCCTTTGCACATTTTTTTATACTTACATTGCATGGCATGTGGATGCTCTGTCATTAATACCTTTTACCTCTATTTTTAGCATGTGAATTACTGCTGCAGCCAGAAAACCTCATATGCAAACCTTGTAAGTAAAATGTATTACTTTCTATATACTTATGAAGAGTTGCTGTCCTTGAAGAGTCACTTGCCATTTAATGAATATTTTCTCTGACAGACTGGAAGCCACGGAATCTGAATGTTACACAGCAGGGTTTTAATATGCAAGTGTCTTTTGATCATGCTCCCAACAACTTTGGATTTAGATATTACTTTCTTCACTACAAACTGAAGCATGAAGGGCCATTCAAGCAAAAAACCTGCAAACGGGTACGTCGCTGTGTTTTGCCACTCTCAAAAGCAGTAAACCCATTCACATGGTGTTCTAAGGTTCCATTTTTTTTAATTTATTATGGAAACTTAATAAAGAATTTGATCACTTTTAAAATTTTAAACTATTTGGTGCTGTTTCTGTAAGTATCTGTTGTGTTGTGATAGCACTCGTCAGTCAAAACAGCACTTGAGTGCCCCAGTGCTGTGGAATACATTAAGCAAATGAGAAGAGGCTTTTCTCCCTTGAAGGCTGTACAGCTATACAACTGATGAGTACTTCAGACTGCATCTTACTGCATGTGTTAAATGTTCCTTCCAATCCATGATTTTGTCTCTACACCAAATTTTACCACTGAACATCCATTTGAGGTGTTGTCACAAGGTACCACTCATTTCGGTGTGAGTGTAGAATTAGGATTTCTGTGATTTCATGCAGCTGTGTGTGTATCTTCCTATGGGTGCTGCAATTTGCTGTATGGTTTTCCTTAACTTTGGTTATTATTCAATGGCAAATTTGATCTCAGTGGACAACCTTTGAAAACCATTGGGTTTTTTTTAATTGATAGTTGATCATATTCAAGTTTTGCAGGCAGAGGATCATAGTCCTTGCATGTTTGAGTAGAGACTTAGTTGAGCTGGTTTAAGGTGTCCTAATTCAGAAGAGCACCCTAGATTTCTAAATCAATATGAATGTATTTTATGATATATTTTAAAGGTATACAAGTGTTATACAGAGTTTTTTTTTTTTTGATACAGGAACAAAACACGGATACTACAAGTTGTATTCTTCAGAATGTAACTCCAGGGGATTACATAATTGAGGTAATGTTTACAGAGTCATTTGTACTACAACAGAATTAAAACATTGATGGAGGAATTAACTGAAATTAAAGTCAAAGACTTTTAGTAACTTCAGGCATCCCTACTGAGGTACCTGGGCCAAGGAAAGGTTTTAGATTGTTCGTGCTTCTTTAAGCACGTAGTACTTTCATTTGTGCCTTCAAGTAGAATTGTGAGCCTGAATAATTCTTGGATTTTGGTCCTTCTTTGAAATTATAAAGTTTGGCCAATTTCTACTATATTAGAATTTAGGTTTCTTTTGATGGATGACAGTACATGAACTCTAAAAGTTCGTATCAGGAGAATAAGCTACGTACTGTCCAAGACAAATGGTTTCACTAGTTAGTACTTTTTGAACAGTAAGCTTCTCATCGGGTTGTGGATGCTGTTACAGTTGTTTCAATATTGCACAAAATAAAATGAAGTTTCCACTAAATAAAATTCAACTTTTGCTTTCCAAAGCTGGTCGATGACACTAATACAACAAGGAAAACAATGCACTATGCACTAAAACCAGGTATGCATATTGTTTTTTAAGTAGTATGCCATTTACCTTATTATTAATTTAGATTGTTTGGATCACATTGGAAGTAAATGTTGATTTGCTGTAATGAAGACTGTTGATACAAATGTGCTGCATTTCTATATGTTTACATTTAGTACAGTTTAATCAAGATATAATTGGGAGTAGTTCTGGACGCATCATCTTTGTTATACATATAGGTATGAGAATTAGTAATCTGTACCTTAATTGCAAACAAATGATGCATGCAGTAGGGTGGAAATAATATAATGAAACTGAGATCAGCCTAAACACGTTACCTGGCAATGCACTTCTGCCCTGAAATGAAGTTAAGCAGGCTGGAAAATCTCTCAGTTGAATGCTTGGCCTGTCGTTGAGAAATTAAATGAGGATTTCACAGTATAACTGCAGACTCAAAGCATAGCCCTAGATGGAGGCAATAGACACCATGGGCTGATGTGAAGTTTTCATAGTCTTTGTAGGAAGCCACTGTATGAGCTCTAAGGAGTGGAAATCCAACAGTTCAAATGACTGTCATGTATCATGTAAAAAATATAATTCACCCCCACATTGTGAAGGGGACAGAATACACAAAGCACTTTTTACTGATGTTCGTTGCTTTGATGCTGTGGTTATCAGGACAATTAGCACAACATTTATTTTAAGTGGAGCAGAACATGAATTTGAATTTACTGTACATTGGAGATTTACCTGATAATAATATGCTGTAATTCTAAGTTCCCAGTGTAAAGATTTGATTAAATGGTTTTAATAAGGACATGCCTAATTCTGCTTTATTTTTCAAAGTACATTCTCCGTGGGCTGGACCAATAAGAGCTATTGCCATTACAGTCCCTTTAGTTGTCATTTCAGCATTTGCAACACTTTTCACAGTGATGTGCCGCAAAAAGCAGCAAGGTAAGGGGGTTTATTCTGTACAGATAGGAAGATGCACATTTGCAACTAAAAAGGTCCTAGCTAGTAGTTTTATTCTAGACATATCTTTACCTCAAGAACTTTCTTTATCAGCTCTTCCTCTTTCTTTTCCAATTTTGAAACTGTTTCGAAACTTGTAGCAGATTCTTAGTGCAATACATGATGGGGATTTGTTTCCAACAGAAGTATTACATCACTAATCTAGGCTTCAGTGTAGAAAGGAGAGAGCTGAAGAATTGATGGAAATTATTTTTAAATTAGAGTTTCTTTTTATTTCTGAAAGTAATGTATGACCTGTGTAGAATACAAATGTAATTATAAATTGCCATATTTTAAGCATTCCCTTATTTAATTCAAAAGTATCTAACTGAAATTCATTTTAAGCCAGAAAGAAAGTAAAGCCATGTGACACAAATACAATTCTGAGCAGTGTCTGGAATACTACTTGTATCTGTTATTCCAGATTGCTCCCTTTCCTGGAACTTGCCTTTACACTTCATCCTAAGCCTTCTCCCTAAATTTACTCTTCCTAAAACTTAGTTGCAGATGTTTCTGTAAATTAGATTCCATCCCTATTCACTGGTTTCTCTCCCCTCTGTGTGCAGGAGCTGGCAAGCTGTGCTTGTTACACTGTGATGTTAAAAATCAGTTGGCATTTATTTTGTATAATCTAGGGAATTGTGCTGTTTCATGAATATGGAAAAAACGATTACATTCCCTAAGCCTCACATATCTGTGTTATCCATCTGAATTTTGGAAATGAAATATACTGAAAGGGGTATATGCCATTTGGGTTGAATCCTTTTACCTTCTGGTCTTCTGTGGCTGTTCCTTTGCTCACAGCTAACACAGTTCCAACAAAATACAAATCACTGAGGATTTGTCAACATGGGGAGTTGTTCCAGAGTAGTTATTCGTGGTGAATTGTTCTAAAACAAATCCCTAGGTCAAAGTCTGTATTTAAAATAAGCATGTTTTATTCAAAATTAGTTTAAATAACTGTTGAACTAGATTGGGCTAGTCTGAAGTAAGGGCACCCATGTTCCAGTGTAAATGCATCCATCCAAGGAAGGAAACACTCATAGCTACTTTGAACTAAGTTAATTTATCTTAATTCAGATGAATGCCAAATTAATTTTCAAAAGCATTACATACCAAAGAGATGCTGTGTGATATTCTGAAAGGATCTCTACTCGTAGAGTTTAATATTCAAAAGGGCTTAGTTATTTGGGAAGCTCTTCTTTAAGGCTTCTTTCATAGTGAAGTGAAACAACTTCATTCTACTTACAAACTAAAACTTTTCTTGAGTTTTCTGAGTTGTGCAGCAATACAGTTTCATATTTGCCTTTCCAAGTACGTTCCACATGAGTAACAGCTCAGAAGCTGGTAAATTCAGGGTATGGCTGGAAAGACATTTGAAAAAAAGCCTTTTCTGTATGCTTTAGTTAAAAGTCTAGAAAATTTGAAGAAACAAAAGAAAACCTTTATAGTATGAATTCTCTTTCTTTTTTTCCAATTTAGAGAATATATATTCCCATCTAGACGAGGAGAGCTCAGAATCGTCAGCTTATGGTGCAGGTCTCCCTGTGGAAAGACTTCGCCCTCGGCCAAAAGTATTCATCTGCTATTCCAGTAAAGATTGCCAGAAACACATTAATGTCATCCAGTGCTTTGCTTATTTTCTTCAGGACTTTTGTGGCTGTGAGGTAAGCTCAACATTTCTTCTGTTAACAGAATTACTTTAATTAAAAGAGTACTTGCAAAACTCATGATAGAAGTGGGGTATTTCAGTGTCTCCTTTGAACAGAATAACTTGCATTGTTTTTCTATATATAACGTAAATTTTCTTCACTTAAGGAAAGGAATGGATCCTAGGCTGCACAGAAAGCATAACTGTGGAAAACAAGGCAATTACTAGTTTATTTCTGTTGAATTTTCATCCTGCTGCTGTGATTCTAAATGGTTGACTTGAAAATAATTTTTCAGCTCTGCAGCAAGTCTGACCTCTGGTGGCCAAGCACATGAACATAGTTGGTGACTCATAGTTCATTCATATGCTGAAAATGCTTTGGATCAGATGTTCTATAAATAACAAACTGGAATCCCCATTTGAGATTAGTACATTCTAGATTAGCATTTGGTACCAATACACCTTAACTTTTAGAATAGCATGGAGTTGGGCTGTTATCACTGCAACCATACCCTGCCATAAATTACGTCAGGCATCATTTCAGATTTGTAAATTATATAAATAAAATATTGTTAGCATCTATGTGCAGAAATAATCTATGTTGTTATTAAATTAATGGGGTTTAATTTCAACACTACTGCTCAGTGACTAACAGAACAGTTGCACAGTTTTGTTTTATGTGAAACTGGAATGTTGCTTCATAAGGAGCAAACCAAATAGCATTTGAAACCCCTTAAAATAATAACATGACAATGCTAAAAATCCTTTCTCACAAATGGAAGATCAGACATTTTCCTGAAGAAAAGAAATAAAAAGAAATACAAAAGAAAACCACCTAATTGTGCCTTTATCAGAGCATCTCCCAAACAGCTGTAAAGTGAATTCTTTCCTCATACCTGATTACTTTCTTCCTGTAGATGACTGTGTGGTAGCAGTCTTCATGATTCTTGGTGTTCAGAGTATCTATTTTCAGTTCTGATGTAAGTGAGATAGCAGAGCAAAAATAGATTTTTCTCAGTAAAAAAATGCTTGAGAGAAGATGTAGTAAGTGGATTTGGTTTTGAATTGTATCTATTATGATTATTTTATTTTATTTTTTTTTCACCTTAGCAGCTCACTGGTTTCACTGGTTTCCTTAGCCCAGTGAAATATTCAGCCCACAGGCGATTTTAGGCTGGTGAATAATTACTGAAATAGTTGCACTGATTCTAGTTTGTTCTCTACCAATGCTATGTTAATGATTGCTTATTTCTCTTTTAAAACAGCTTGCATTTGTATCGAGGGCAAGACATAGTTAAACTCATAATTCTCAATTGTTGGATAATTTATTTAGATGTTGTTAGTAATATGTAATAAAAATACCAAGCGGAACGTTCTTTTCTTTTTCCAGGTGGCTCTAGATTTGTGGGAAGATATGAAAATTTGTAAAGAAAGTCAGAAAGAATGGCTCATTAAAAAAATAAACGAGTCTCAGTTTATCATCATCGTGTGTTCCAAGGGAATGAAATACTTTGTTGAAAAAAAGATGTGGAAACACAGAGGAGTAACCAAAGACACAGGGAAAGGAGAACTATTTCTGTTTGCTGTGTTGACTGTTGCAGAGAAGCTTCGTCAAGCAAAGCAGAATTCAAATGACCTCTGCAAGTTCATTGCAGTCTACTTTGATTACTCCTGTGAGGGAGACATTCCTGGTATTCTGGATCTAAGTACAAAATATAAACTCATGGACAATCTGCCTCAGCTTTATTCACATTTACATTCCAGAGACCTTAGCGTACAGGATTCAGAGGTGTTTCCTGTTAATGTTAGTAAAAGGAATTATTTCAGAAGCAAATCTGGTAGGTCTCTTTATGTTGCCATTTGTAATATGCATCAGTTCATTGATCAGGAGCCAGACTGGTTTGAGAAACAATTTATTCCCTTCCTTCCAAATCCTTTACATTACTCCGAGCCTGTCATGGAAAAATTTGACTCAGGCTTGGTTTTAAATGACTTAGTGAATAAACAGGCAGCAGATGATGATTTTTACCTGAAAACAGATGTAAATATTATTTCAGCTGGAAATTCAGACTCTCACTGTATAATTCAGCACTTAAATCTTGGAGAAGACTTAGAAACTCAGGACATTCAAGGTGGTGGCAGCTCTGTTCTTCGACCGTTGTTACATGCTGTTAAAGCCTCAAATCTTAAAGATATGCCTCGAGATTCTGGAATCTATGATTCGTCTGTTCCTTCATCTGAATTATCTTTGCCTCTAATGGAAGGACTACTGACAGATCAAACTGAAACATCTTCCATCACCGGAAGTGTTTCTTCCTCGTCGGGTTTAGGTAAGATACAGCAATGTGTTAAAAATTATATTCAAACATCTTAAAATACTAAAGATACTATGTAAGGACACAGAGAAAGCTGCAGAGGAAGGTGAGTACTACATACGGGTGGTCAAAAAATACAGGTTCTAAGTAACTTTAGGAAAATGAATCTTAACGGTGAGGAGGTTATCGTTAGCCAAGTAAGATCTCACAAAGATCATATTTGTAAGCCACTTTTCATTAATTGACCTAATTACCAGAAAGATTGCATCTTTCTGTGAGAGGCTCCTTGGCAGCTGACATGCTAAGCTGGCAGCTGTGTGGTTTAATCAAAAGGGTACTGTGGAGAAACCTACTTAAAGAAAGGCTGTACATCTAAACTGATGTCCTATTTTGCTCCAGTACATACCAGAACCTTTAGGAATGTGCTCTGTACTGTGGATAACTCAAGCTTCAGATCTGCAATAGGCTTATTGGATATAGAACTCAGAGAAATGAACAAAAGGGTTTCACTGGAGCTCAGGGGACTCTCAAAAAGAGATACAATTCTTACAGTTATATGGAATAAATATTGCCACAGGCCATGTGAAAAACTGATCTCACCATACCAGTTTGAACACGTTGAATTGGCATCACAACTACATCAGCATGAAATGTTCCAGCAATTGTATTTATAGGATAAGAACATTTGAGATCTTCCATAAGCAGCTACAGCAGGTGAATATTGCATTTTGATGTTGATATGCTGTTTTCTATCTTGACTGACTGTTGGCAATGAGCTAACCTTGGAAGACTTTTGTCTTACCTAAATGCATACTTTTCATTATTCACATAGTTCGTAAGCCATCTTTTATGCCATCATTTTGTTAGAGAGGGAACCTATAGATATTCAGTGAGGGATACAGCATCTATATCTATAGGTTATATAGTCTGTAGAAAAAAAAGTACCAAAAAATGGAAAATTTTCTGTGGAAAGAAGATTTATTAATTTAATTGTGTGAGACATAAATATCTAGTTATTGTTTCAAAATTCATATTATGTATGTTATTTAATTTCCTGCCATCTTCTAAATCAGCTTTTTTCCTGTATTTGTGGGAAAATTTACAGGCAATGTCTATGAAGGTAGATTAATGCCTTTCTGTGTGAATGCTTTACCAGTATTCCCCTCCACCACAGAGCTCTCAGCTGAGTATCTCTGCTGCCAAGTGGTCTCTGAAAGAAAGAGACAGTCTTCCCAGTAATTAAATCTCAAGTCACATACATGCTTGTTTGCATGTTTCGGCTACAGACGTTGGATGTTATAGCACTAGCTGATAAGGATGAATCTTAACACTGATGTTCCAACAGCTAGGGAAATGGAAATAAGTTCTGAGGTTTTCTCATTCTTTACCCCTGTCCAAAAATACCACCACAACTCTCACTCAGACTTCCCCTCACCCAAACCATGGCCTTAATTCAGTACAAAGAGCTATCTAGAACTGAGAGCCACCTGCCTATTAAATAGATTCCAACTCATTACGCCTATTTACTGCCACAGACATATAAAATACTTACAGCACTAGTATTTATATGTATGGTAATGAAAGGAGTAAATAGAATTGTGTTGCTCATATTCGTGTTATAATGGTTGGACAAGACCAACCTATGACTGAATTCACTGTACTATTTCTGTTCTGGTTACCTGTTTTTTATCCATTGCTTTGTCACTACATAAGTGAATAGCTTTGCCATTTAGCAGTGAGTATACACACCTCATGGTGGGTCTCCTTTCTTCTTTAACAGACAGTTCTATTTGATCTTTTTGAATTAATAAGACACACAGTTTCTATTGCTTTCAGTGCAATTTACATACAGATATTATGCTATATACATGTACAGGATTGCAAAAAGGAGATTCTCAAAAGGGATCATCACATTAGGCATAACCCATTGAGTTCCAAGCCAAAATAATGTGGCAGAAATCCCAATGAACAGACCTTTAGTAGGTCCATTCACTAGTAAGATCTTCTCCAAGAAGCAATTCTGGGGTGAAAAGTAGTATTAATTCTTTAGGTAGGGGATTACTGAACATAGTAGTTCATTATGGTCCAGATGATTTTCTTTGGTTTTCTTTACACTGTGTCTAAAATGTTGAACAAATACAAAGTCAGTATTTGAAGTAATGAACCACCCTTTTTTCTTTTTTCTTTTTTTCTTTTTTTTTAACACAAGGAAGAAGAACCTCCTGTAATCACTTCCACAAAGTTCTTAGTACCTGGAATATGTAAAGCAGAACTTCATTGCCATATCCATACTGATGAACTACAGGCAATTGCTCCTTTGTAATACATCAATACATTGTTATGCATTGCCACTTTATCAGCAGCCTCTGTGCTTTAAACAACACACTATTTCAGCACTAAATCTACTTGAAGGAACGAACACCCCCTGAAGATGAGCTGTTATTCCTAAGGGATTTTTGTGGCCAGTGAACTTGATCCTATTGGGCTTAATACAGTCTTTCATGATTTGAAAAACGCAGCATGGAAGAATAGATGAGAGAAAATTTCAGTATTATTCCTATTACTAATTTAAATTTCATGTTGTTATACTGTTTATAGATGTCATAATAAAAAGTGACCTTATTTACTAGACATAATCTTGTAGCTGGACGTAAAATTGTTTGGAATACTGAGTTTAGTAAACTTTATATTCCAGCCTCTGGCGTCAGATGCTGATGTGTTTGATGGCAGCAGTGTTGTAGTGAACGAGAGCAGGATGTTTTTAAGAAGAAAGACAAAAAATCAAAGGTGAGATCAAGAAGTTCTTGATCAGAAATTATTTTCTTTTAGAAACGTTCTGGCTCATGTCTTCTCTTTCCCAAATGTTAATGTCTCTTTTGCATAAATGTGTCTCCTTGTTCTGTGTGATTCTCCTATCTCTTCTCCACAGTCTGGCTATGATGGCACACAAAGCAACACCGTACTGAGTCTGAAATATCGGTTTTCTAATGGACATCAATTCTACATATACTGACTCATACTATGTAAACTAAGCTTCCTGTTTTCTTCCTGGAAGTGCTAATATAAAGAATACTTTAAAGAGTTGGGGAAGAAACTCCAAGATTAGTTTAAATACACCATTCTGGTTCTGTTCAGCCATAAGCTAAGTATGCTGTATGGGACATGCTGCTACAGAATCACCAGGGGTAAAACAAATTAAGGCAAGCTGTTAACAGACACGAATACTTTGCTTTGTGTTGAGCCAACCACTAAACAGAAGCCTATGAGTTATTTGGAAGTTCACAGTACTTATCATTACTTAGTGATTAAGAGAGTATGCTATTCTTAGCATTATATTAACAAACAGGAAAAACAAAAACAACTGGTCATGTTAATGTATTTTTGTGCAGTGGCCAGGTGGGTACACCCTTATCCTAGTATAGCTGCTATTTCCAAAGAGACACTTCTCAAATGAAATCCAGCTGTGTAACTAACTGCAGTTCTGGGCAGCAGAATGGTAACAGCTGATAGTGGAGGATGCCTTCTCAGCGTGCCTTTACTGGTTTTGCTCATGCAGTCAAACTCTGACGCATTTTGTCCATTTTCATTTTCAGGAGGCTAGTTTAGAGATGTATTGAGGGAGAATTTCAATACCTCAAATATTCCTTCCATTTTGGTAGATGAGAATTAGACTTTACTATTTGTTACATTATGTTATATTTTAGTAGCATGAGATAGAACCATTAAAGCAGTGATGATTTTGACTGAGCAGCTTTGAAGCTGTAATTTTGTTTTTGCATTGATTTATGTGTAATTGTTTGAAGATCCAAATGGAAGACTCCTGAAATTGCTGTCACAAATCCGTTAAGAAGGTGCTATAAAAAGTAAAAGGTAACAGTTATTTGAACTTACCAGTTGATGGCACAACTTTGGCATGGTTTGCAGTTTTAATATGGAGTTCTAATATGATGATGTGTATGTGTTAGATTTGGAGGTTCCTGTCTGTTAATGTAATGTCCATTAATGCTACTGTAGCTGTTTTCTGTATTAGAAAGAGCGGAAAAATCTCAGACTCACAGTACCTAAATAAGCTTGGGTACAGAGTGGATCATCTGCACCTTCACTGATTTCTTTATATGCTGTAACAAAACCAAAGTAATTCTTTTTTCTTTTTCCCATTCCTTTGTGTTTAAAAATACGTGGCTCAAACTAGGCAGAATACTGTAGAGGTAAATGTTCCTTCACTAAATCTAACCATGCAATTTCTTGACTTAGTGCATTTTTTGCTAATTTTACCAGAGAGAAGTGGTTAGATTGATAAAATACAGGCAGAAAGGTTGCAGAAATGGCATGCTGAAGAGCTGCTGTGCATGGAAGTGCCAAAGCTACAGTCATAAGGAGGAGGCAATTTCTTAGCAATTGGAAGATGAAGGTAAACCTGCTTTCCTCCAGGGAAAGTTCTAGTACACATACTGTTATTTTATGTAAGGCTAAAGACTGGAAAGATTCTGTGGTTCTGTTAAATTCAGTGTTACTTAAAGGAATGAAGTTTTCATTTTGAGGTGTTAAGAAAGCTCTCTTTTGAAAATGGAGAGAGGTGGTTGCCAATTGTTTTTAATGTTTTTACTTCTTCAAAATTCGCTGTATAATCCTGCAAATCTTAATTGTTGTGTAATTATAAAGGTCTATGTGGATGCCAATCAAATCTTTCATAGGTTGGAAAAAAACAGACAATTCCTTTGTAGCATAAAATGGAAAGAGTATATTTCATGGCCTTGGAAGAAAGTATATGTAATGGCAGATGTGTAATAGAGCAAACCCATGCTTTAAAATACACACACACACACACACAATTGAAAAAAGATGATATGATACTTGATCTAATTTAGGTATAATTTTTTATGAAGCCACAGTAATTAATAAAATATTATGTATATTGACAGACTAGAGGGAAATAGTATTGAGTTTGCAAAAGTTCTGTATTTTTTCTCCAAAGAATGTAACAGCTAAAATCCTTGTAAAAAAATATTTTAAAAACAAATATGTAAATACACTTATTAGAGGTTAGCTTACTACTATTTTCAAGCATTAGTAAACTCTTAATTATGTTAATGGTGAAAGGATCCCCTTAATTACTACTAGATGGAAGTGTGTGGACATCGGATGTTTTAAAATACATTTGTCAGGAGGGTGGAAAAAGCATTGGAAAGCCAAAGGTTCAGGGTACAGCTGTTTGTTCATCACTTTGATAAGCATCGTTGCCATAATTGTAGCAGTACATAAACACAACTGTTGAAAATAGAACGTGGCTGATATTTGCAGAAATAAAATTTTATAATACTTTAAGTTAGAAGTTAAGTATCAGAATAAAACATTTTTGTTCAGTTGGTTTTATTTGGCTTTTCTTAGTAGTATAGAAAGGCTTAGATTCAGCTCAGTTGTTTTATCCAATTTCTGCACTTATGCACACCACATGAATAATCAGACTTGAACTGCTGTTCACACTCCTCATCTAGAAATGAAACTGATATTTTGATGTGTATGTAAGACTGTAAGAAACTGTAGTTGTCTGAAAGTTCTGTATTGGAAAGATCGGGTCTGATTTTTGTTTTTTGTTTTTTTTTTTAATAAAACTGCCTTAATATAATTTCATAATTTTTTTCTATGTATCCTTATGGAATGTTGTCTAGCATTACATACTTGTGTGTCAAGTGAAATCTGTCCACATGAACTATGAAGCTGTAATGAACTGCATTGGCTTCATTTTGCCAAAGAAGATGCAATAATTATCTAAGATTTATATGCCTTTGTTTGTTTTTAAATCAGAATGAATTTCAGTGCTCCACTCAGTGAAGCCTCCAGACTGTATTCTCAAGGATAAGTCTTAAAACCACTCATATTCCTTATGTTGCTCAGGTAAATGAAGGCTTTTGTAATAGACTTGGTCTGGCATGACCAAACTTAAAGACAGAAAAAATCTTTAATGAGTCTGTAGAACTGTTACTGTTGAGGAAGTGAACCCCACACTTCATGCTTAGTTTGCATATACAAGGCTGTGTTGAAGGTTTGCATTTTGACGTTACAGGATGCTCTTTAAAATTTTTATTTCTCTATCTCTCAACTCCAAACTCTGCTCCTCTCACTACATAAATCAGAGACATTCTGAAATGTCATTAAGTGTGTTAACAGTTGCATTTATAATTCAAGAGAGAATTTCAAATTACTTATCTGAACTAGAGTTCTTCAAGGTGTATAGAAGGATGTTCTGCAGTCGTATTCTTTGTGTGCTGTGCTTGGAGTCATACACAAGGGACTCTGTGGTTAAGAGAAAGTGGAAAGGAGGTGCCTCCCTAGTTTTTATACCTTTGGTTTAAAATATAAACACCCTCAGAATGTTTTCCTGATGTTTGGGAACTGCGGGCCAAAATTTTTCTACATGGATTGATATGGAGATGTGCGTATGGATTATACATCTCAAAAAACCTCTGAAAAGTTAGCTCTTATTTTTCTTTATCTTACATTTCAATACTGTGCTGACCTGATACTGAAGTGTTCCTTCCCCCACCCCCAAAAAAATCAAACCCAAAAACCCTAGAACTTTGTATTTGAGTTATCGTGACAAAACGTGCATTGCACACAATATGTGTATTCAAACAATAAATGATCAGAGCTGAATTACTTGTACAAGGTCAGAAGTTAAAGGCTGTACTATAGATCAGTGGAAGGAATTTTTCTCTCATTCTGCAATAAATTGTCATATTTTACTTACTGTCATTATCTGCTGCTGTTTTCCAGACTCAAAATACCAGAACTATTGTCAGATTATTTCTTTTACAGCAGGATATTATTTTACTTTTTGTTCTGCTAGATCTTACTAAATAAAGCACAATTTACATATAAGGTTCACTTTCATGGGCAGATGTAGCAGTCCACAGAAATAGCAGGAATTGGCCGTATTGCTCTCAGAAATCAAGGAGAAGGAAGTGTTCTTTCCTCGCTGTCAAACATAAACTGGATGACCAGAAAATGAAATGCTTGCCCATGTCTACCTCAGTGATAGAGGCACAGTTCAAGATTAGGGCATTTTATTTCAATGCAGACATTTGGGGACAGCTGGGAGCTTGAAAACATTAAAGTGAAAATGAGAGATGCGGGAAAGAAATATATATATATATATATAAAGATAGATATCTAACAGTTTATTTATAAGTGTAAGAATAAGAACATCTGGAGAATTTTCTTCACCTATGTATGTAAAGACTTCATTTTTTAGTGGATGTGGAGCTGTAATGTTCTAGAGTGATTTACCACAGAAATCCAACCACCTTTCTTTGCAGACTGCTGGCAGGTTTGCAGGCCTTGACAACATGAAAAAGATTGAACCAGCAAGAGCGAGCGTGTGGACTGTCATTCTGTTGGGCTGCTGATGTACCTGGAATTCTAACTATTTAGTCACTACAAAGAAAGGTCAGTTTAAGAGAGGCAGACTTGTTGATTACACGAGTCAGGTAAATTTATTGCATAATAATTATGTAGTGGATATTTCTTCTCCACAGGGGAAGTATACACCTGTGGAATCACTTACTTGTAAATGGTAGAACATGTGCTCTCCCTGTGCAAATTCTCTACTACCATTTGTCTGCAGATCAACGTTGAACTTGCTTTTAACTTCTGCAATAGCCAGCACTTCATGATGAGATTTTACTCAACTATCAGCGATCATAATTTCTTAGAGGGTATATTCTGAGCAGAAAACAAGGGTGTTAAGTCTTGGAGACCAATGCAGTGTTTATCCCACATTGGATTAAAGCACTCTTTGAGGCTACACTCTGACTTTTGTCAGAGTAATGACTGGTATGAACAACTGCAGCTGGAGATTTCTTTATTACTGTTGGCAGAACCCTAAAAATCCAGATAAAAAATAACAATAGAAGTCACTCCTTTCATGGCAGAGACGATTTATTTCTAATCCAGTTATAGAGGACTAAATTTGCTGGAAGACTGGATACCTGGCATAGCAATTCTCTTTCAAAGAAAACAGTCACCAGTGGGATATGTAGGAAACTGGAGGGGGCTGAGATCCATTTCACTGCAGCCAGATACTGCCTGGTGAAAGTAGTGTGCAGTGCAATGTGCTGAACAGTAATCACAATATAAAAATCCTTTTCAATAGCATTCTCAAAGTCTTTCACGACTGCTGTGTCCGCACCCCTTTTTAGCAGTGCTGTATTTCTCCGGTGATTCAGCCAGTTTCAGTGGGGATGATGATGAAACCAGATACTGACAATGTGAGTGAGAAGCATCAGAGCTGTGAGTTAAAACACTGAACAAGTGCACAACTAGACATGCAACTGTCGTAAAGAAGTGTTAATATTGTCATTTTACGTGATAAATGGATAGGAACTAGATAGGAACTAGGTCTGCTTCAGAGCAGAGGTGGGACTGATGTCTGGTGAGGGCAGAACACAGGGATTTGTGTCATAGTCTTGAGCCATACTGGTGCTTCTTTCAACAGCCTGTAGACAGTCAGCATGTTTGGTTAGAGATGTGATTGCAGCTTTTGCCGTTTTGCAATAACCCCCAGGGTAGAACAGTCCAGTGAGTGTCCTAGTCCAGTCCAGGCACTGTTTTATGCCCCAGCCACGTTCTGTGACAGGTGAGCAGCGAGCTTCTGCTGCTGAATGTGGTGGGAAGCAGAGGGCTGCACAGCAGGGCTGTGGGAAGAACTGCAGGAGGAGGAGGAAACAGTTTTGGGGTGGATACAAGCTATGAATTGTACTTAATCTGCAGTAGGGGGCTGAAGGGTGAGCTAGGGCAGACTTGTGGCCTCATACAGGTTTGATAGGGGCCTATTTCGAAACTCACTTCCAGAAACACTATTGCTTGATATGAGCCTGGTTTGTGGGAATCACTCCTTTATCATTTTGATGAGTCAGGAGTGGTTTCGTTGCTGTCAGTTGCATCATACCAATTTCAGAATAATTAGAACAGCATTGAGCCTGCTTGTCTTTGAATGAACGATGCAGAGAACGTTCCCGTAACAGTTGTTAGTCATCAGCAGAAAGGAAACTGCCTGCTCGCTGTTGTAGCTTTTGCAAATATGCCAAGGTGTGACTGTGGTGTTAGGAAGGAAACCACCATCTCTTTGCTGAACAGTTGGACGACACACGGCTACCGAGGGTGGAGTGGGAATAATAGTTACAGGGGATCAGGAAAACAGGGCAGGATTCTCACTGCTGAACTTGACCCTCTGCTTAGGCTGCCTTCACACCTGGGAAATGAGTGTATTTGAAAAATTGCTGCCCTCCCCATTAAGTTGGCTTTAAAAACAAAGATTATCATGATCTTTTTAAAGTATGACACTCAAATGTTACTGTGCTTTAGGACAAGCTTCAGGACTGAAGTAATTCATTTAAGGCAGTCTGTATTTTTCTTAATAAATAAAATATCATACTGAATATTTTAAAAGGCTGAAAACAGCAACTGCATGTTGTGTCATAGAGTTAATCTTCAAAAACAAGAATTACAAATTAATAGCTACTAACAATTGAAAAAGAGTTCTCTCTCCCTGGTCAGTGTTTTCAGCTGATCTGGCTGAGACCCTTCACCTTATATAATTTCCATTAGCTAATCCTTCGTTTGTTGTGTAAGTGGAAGTGTTGAGGGCACACAGAACAGATGGAAGGTAATGGTCTCCAAACAGAGCATCTCTTTCCATTTCCTGATAACGAATACCAAACAATGCCCCAAAACCATGGCTTTCCTTTACAGCCTTGCTAAGTCCTGAATGAGAAATGGGCAGGCTCGTGCTGCCTTTGTATCAGGTGCTCCAGTGGTACTCTGGAGCAGGGAGCAGGATGGTTGCTGTCCAGTTCTCCTGGCAGCTGACGTGATGAAGACTCTGCATTTCAGGAATCCATCATAGACAACCAGACCTGAGCAGCCCCAGAGGTTGCTGCATTCCACCAGTTACACTGGTCTTGCTGTGAGCCAGATTTTGCTCATAACACTGTAATTCCCTGGGTAGGGAAGTGCCAAGTCCCCACGAACCTGATTAGTTTATTTGAAATGCTGCTTTAGGAATGATGGGAAAAAAGAAATTGCAGAGAACAATTACTTTTGTCTGGCTTCTGGTAGCATAGGAAAGAACAGAGAATAGGTACAGCTTTGATGTGTGGTGCTGTAGCTTTCTCACTGTGTGCAGCTTATCTCATAGTGGCTGTAGCAATGTTACCCCAACCAAATGTAAAGGAGAAATGAAGTTTGGTCATTTTTTTAGTAGAAGCACCAAGTTTCTCCAATCTATATTTCAAAAAACTAAGTAACAAAGTAGGCTGTGCTGAGTACCAAAACATAGGCCAGAGTCATGTTTTGTTTGGGAATACTGTGGGATCTTGGTGGCTGCTTTCCAGCTGAATGCTCTGTAGTTTAACAAGGGTCTTTCAGAGCACTGTAAGTACAAACTTCTTTAAATGTGACTTTAAGTTTGACTCCTGAGTATTTTCAAACCGTTTTTAAGTGTTCAGTTTAGTACCCAGAAATCAAATGGAATTTAGGACATTTACTTAAAAATGAACTAGGTCTGGTGTCCTCTGTCCATACCACGTTTTTAGACTCAGCTCTTTGAAACAACTGGAAGATTGAATCTCACTGCATAATGCTGGGCTTGAAATGGGAAACCTAAGCATAGTGGGACCCAAATAATTATTCTATTGTAAAATATTTCTGGTGCCTCTGCGTTACAAAACGCATGGAGCTATTTTTTGTCCTTTGTCATTCTTTTTCCATCAGCTGCTTTATGTTGGCAGCTCTGCTACGGAAAAGGACCGAGCATCTTTATTTCATTTGAGCTTGCATTTGTTTCAAGTTATCATTGCTACACTGAAGTAGTGCCTATAGACTTGTTATTGAATGCAAGTTCACGGGTGTACGATGTATGTTTAGTCAGCATGTCTTGGTTCGTTATTGGCACGGGCCGCCCAGGGCGCGGTGGTGTCACCGTCCCTGGAGGTGTCCGAGCACCGCAGAGCACAGAGAGCCGTGGGCTGGAGGTTGGGCCGGATGATCGCCGCGATCCTTTCCAGCCTTATAGATTCAGCGCCTCTTTTTGCCCTAACGGGTCTCGCTTTCTCGCTGTCAGTCCCCACGGGGCGGGGTCCACGCGTCTCCTCCCAGCCCCGCCCGCTCCTCACGCCGGCGGCCGCGGCCCGAGCTGGCACCGAGTCCCGGGCCGGGCTGTCAGCTCCGGGAGCCGGGAACCCAGGAAGGGCCGCAGGGAGCACGGTAAGGTGCCGTCCTCTGTGCCCTTAGCGGAGCGGGAGAGGCTCCCGGGGGGGCTGCCCACAGCGGCTGCGTTGCGTTCGGGGAGGGGGAGCGGCGCGGGGCGGGGCGGGACGTGGGGCCCCCGGCTCTGCTTTATTGTTCCCAACTGAACTCTCCCTTCAGTTTCCCGTCGGAGCCGGGGTGTCCGGGCTCGGGCACGGCGGTCCGGGTCCGCCCCGAGCTGCGGGGTTTGTCTGGCTGTGCGAGCTGACGCGGTGTTACCTGCTCCTGCTGCTCGGACTGCCCCGACTCAGCGGTAGTTATTACTATTGGAGCAGGAGCGTTCTTTCTGCGTGTTAAACCTTTGCCTTCAGGTAGTTAAGCCAATTAACCTCGTAAATCACAGCTGTGCTGGAGCTGTGTTTGTGCGTCGGCAGCGTTTTGAAGTTTCTGAGCGGTTCCTCTGAAGGATCGCGGGCACTGTGTGGAGGGATCTGTAATGGGAGCGTTCGGAATTCGGTTGGAGCACTCAGGTAAAGGTGATGTGCGAATTGAGAAGTCATTTCGGGTTTGGTACTTTATCCCTTTCTGCATTATTCGTATGCGTAATGGAGGGCTGCAGGACTCGGGGCATTGAGTGCTGCTGGCTTGTTGGATTGGTTTCTGTTTGTTTTATCAGTCTCTTTATTTATTTAGTTATTTATTAAATCTTGGGGATACGAGCATTGAAAGCTCACCTGAGTGTGATAGATAGCTCGTGCACTTTGAGAAGTTGTTCTGATCCTTAACAACTCAGAAAATTCAGAGCAGAACTGCGTTGCAAGAAAGAGTTGAAGCAGACAAAAATACTCTTAAATTCGCTGTACAAATTGCAGACATTTGGGTGTCTGCATCTATCCATGTCCTACAGGCTCCTTGGTTCCTTAGTTGTAGCTCTCGAGTTGTGCAGGTGTGCTGTGCATTTCAGCTGTGTGAGTTATGTGGTCTCAGGAATGAAAAAATGCCCACGGCCTTCCCCAGGTCTGTCAGAGCACGGGGAGCTGTGGTAACGTGGCCATGTACGTGACTGGAAAATCAAGGACTCACTGAATACACTGCAGTAATCTGTGGTGGGCCATCACCACGATGGTGGTGCACTTAAAAAAAATATATTTAAAATGTAATAGCTGGCATTCTGGACTAAATAGCTATACAGCAGGTAGCTGCGAGGCCTGAATGTAGCAGAGAGCATGTCAAAACAAATGGCAAGTGTTGTCCCATCTAGCATCAACCAGGGCTGCAGGTGAAGTGATACAGTGGGGAGCTGTAAACAGAAACAGCTGTGAACAATGCCGAGTGATACAGTGGAAATGTGAGCAGCAGTTGACTGCAGGTGCTCAACTCTGTGCTGAACGCAGCTGTGAGTGCTGCAGTGGTAGCTGAGCTGGTGGGTCGGGCTGTTACATCTGAACAGCACTGCATGCAGATTGATGTAGTTCTTCCCAATCACACGTGTGGTGGATATAGCCTGGGGGTTCCAGGCCTGAGTGAGTACACTGCAATAGGTCTGGGTTACGTGGATGTGGTCTGTGCCTTGTACAGACTGCTGCTGAAGGAGGCGCTTGAAGGCATGGCCAGTAGTGAGATCCAGCAATCTCCTCCTGAATTATTAGACTGGATAAGAAGCTTTATGTGCTTTCCATTAAAAGTGGCTTTTGCTTTTTGTGTCCAAACGCTACGTATACAAACAGTAACTTTGTGTGCATAGAAAGGAGCCCTATGCTGTTATTGATTCTCCTTTCTACATAGGATTAACTGTCCCCCCAGAGTTCCTTTGTAACTCTGCAGGTGTAATCAGCACGTGGTGCAACTTCCCTTCACAAAGGTTTGCTGGCATTTGTACCAGGGAAGCTTGCAGAAACTAGGAAAGCTGGCAGTCTCAAACAGGACTTGTGCGGTTTCTGTGGAGCAGGAGCAGCTGCTGTGCTGGTATCATCTCTCAGGCATTCTACTTGTACATTTATTTACTTCTAACTCTTCACCATTTGTCCTCAATAAAATTTAAGGAAAAAAAAAAAAAACAACTAGAAGAAGAGCACACCCATAGTTCTTATCTCTAGTATCAGGAATCCTACTGCTTTTATTTCAAGTATTTCAATGTGTCCAGTTCCTGTTGTCCCAGAAGGTTCTGTCTTGACTGTCGCCTTTGTTCTGAAGATGACAAAGGCCAATTGTTTGGGCAGTGCACGTGCTTGGGGTGGCTTACAGCTTCTGCCTGTATGTGGCCTTAACTGAAGGATCTTGGCCCATAGCTGGGGGAGGTGGGAGGCACGTGTGGGTTGCACACAGTCCAGCACTTAGAGCCACCAGACTCTGATGGGTGCATCCTGAACCTGGTATTGACCTGTGGATAGCAAGGTTCATGTCTGAGCCTAAGCCCTGAAATACATTAATAGTTGCTATCAACATTAGCTTCTTGTCGATGCTCCAGAGATATGTAATTCATATCCTAGAACAAATCCCCTCGAGCAAGTTGATTACTGTGTGGAGAGAGAATCCTGCAAGCTCTCCCATGTAGGTTTGAAGTGTGCTTAGCAACACAGGTGAAAAACTCCAAATCAGGAAAGGACAAAGCAAAGCTTTGTATGATGTTAATAAATGAAGTAAATAGTAAAAAAAAAAAAAAAAAAA
>VXAB01001077.1:135055-321734 GCA_013399175.1 Odontophorus gujanensis
AAAAAAAAGGGGGGGGAGGGGAAAAACAACTAATCAACTTAACGAACTTGACATGGAACCATGAAGCAATCTGGAGCTAAACAATCATGATTATTAAGATAATAGGCTGACAGGATGATCATTTTAATGTTAAAGAGAAAACCTGACACCCTTCCAGGCAGATAAACTTTGAACATGTTACAGTGCCCTGGAAACGATCGCTCTGATTAAAGGAAGAAGTTGTGCTTATATCAAGTCTGGTGCTGTTTTTCTTAGTTTTCGTTCTCCATTATCTACAAAAATTGAGAACAGACCACTTTATTATAAGAGAGGCTGTAATATTTTGAAAGGAAGAGAAGAACATGAAAACATGTGGCAGCAGTTGTGCTACTTGGATGCTGGGCCACTGCACACTCAATGTGTTCTTTCTTTTTTTTTTCTCAGTCTGTTGTTACTATGGGAAAAACACTTTCCTTCAATCTGAAATTCAGAAAATTCCACTTCTTTTTGTTTAATAAATTGTCCCTTAAATTTATTTAGCTTTGTTTATAGCTAAACAAATAGTTTTGCTATCTGTATGGCTTTATAGCATTTAGTATTCTTTTCAGGAACACAGTTCTTTCTGGGAATAGCTTTTCCACAGATAAGAAAACAGATGAAATGGTCATAGGTAACATCTTTGTCATTGTTGTGACTTTTGAATAAGAACTTTGTGTTTGCTCTAAAATTCAGAGGCTTGAGGTGGATAGAGTTAAGTTCATCTCAGAAATTGCTCACTGCATGAGTCACTGAATTGGGAACATAAATACTCCTAATCTTTGGAAAGAACTTTTCAACATTGTTTTGCTGCGTAGTGTCAACTGCAAAACACAGAGCAGAAAGTTTAGCGTGAAAGTAGTTGGATTCATATTTGGAATCATAGTATAGGAACAAAATCAGTGCAAGTTTTTGCCCCTTTTTTCTTTGTAGGCAGACTAGCAATAAATCTGCAGCAGAATGACGAAGCTGTGCTTTGTTTGCTTGCTTTGTTGACAAGAAATAATAATAAAAAATACTTGGAAAGGGGGAAGAGGGAAATAAAAAAAACTTGGAAAGGGGAAAAGGACAGAGAAATAGTGGTATGGAGTTGTTCTTGCACGCTGATGGAACGGATAGGTTGTTTTGTTCTGTGCCTGCTGCTGAAGCTGGGTACCTGAAGTATTAGGAACATCTGGATCTTTTGGTCCACAGAGAAACAGGCTTCTCTGTGATGTGTTGCTGGTTGGGCCAGGTGATCTTAGTGGTCTTCCCAACCTTCATGATTCTATGTTTTTAATTTTGTGTGTGTACCTTCTGCATATTATACCTTCTGCATTTTAAACCTTCTGTTGAAAATGTTCTGTTCGAATCTTTGTTAGGGTTTTTTCATATTGGAGCTTTTACCTGGTCAGACAGGAAAGGTTTAGTTGTGGGTTACTAAGACACTGAGCACTGATACAGTAAAGAATTCATCTTCTTTATTGATACAGCAATCGATTACCATCTCTAAGTGACAGCAAAACCCCCAGGTGTTCCCTTCTTGCCCCCACACTGTTAAAGTTTCTCAGTCTCTGGCTCCTGATAGCTTTGCAGGTCATACAGCATGGGGTGAGTCCTTGCTTTTCTCTTTTATTCCCCACTGGTGGACATTATTATCAGAATCTTCTGTTTCGCAGAATGAATTAAACCAGCAGCCTGAATTCTTCCATAACTTGTTTTTTTTTCACAGCAATTAACCAGATCAGGAAAATCTGTCTTTATATTTTGGGAGCATAACATTGTGTGCACGTACCCGATCCTGGTTTTCCTGGTGCTGGTGTCTCAATATATCGAGATATTATAATGGTTCTGAAAGATATTTGTGTTGTAACAACATTCTTTCTTCTGTGCTGGTAAATTTCTCCACGTGGTTTCTTTGAAGGTGATCTGAGATGAGCTGTAAATGTCTTCCTTGTCTTTTGGCTTTTTCTGGGGGGAAGAAAATGAAACCTCAGTAAAATAATGGACCGGTCCTGTTGAGAATAAGCATCTCACGTAGGTTTTATTTCTCCAGCACAGAGCACCACCTATATTTGTGTTCTGGCTTCAGCCTGGTGTGAATTTGTGTTGTTATTACTGTTGTCTTTTACCTTTCAATGACATTGTGCTGAGAAGAAATATAACATTCATGCTATTTCCAAAGTGAACACTATCTGTTATGTAAGGCTGAACAGGATGTCTCCCTGCCTATAGCAAGTATGTGTTTGAGGGGAGGGAGCTGAGCTCTGTGCTTGCTACATCAAGTTAGAATTTCTTTATCCTCTTGGTGAGGATAGTAGTGGACGGCACTTACTAAGATGCTTCAGGTAGAGGAATAAAAACCATCTGAAAAATAATTTTTTCAGAAAGGTCCTCCCAGACCTCATTCTGTAGTGAATTATGTGCATTTTTAAAGACTTAAAGCTAAGTAATGATGTGTGATGTGTTAGCTGAGGTCAAAACGTACGTGAAGTAAGCACAGCGTGTGTATGCGATAGCTGGTGGTATGCTAGGCTTGGGTTGGAGTGGTTCTGCAATGGGAAGTTTCTCAGCACTGCCTGCTGCTCCCAGTTGCAGGCAGGAGAAACACTGCTCGCGTGCTTCTTGAGCTCTCATCAGGTTTTACTGAAGTGTGCTTCAAGTTCTTGGTAACTGCGGTATCAGAAAAAACATTTGGATAAAGAGTTGGTTTTGGTACTTGTTGTTATGCAGTTTAATAGTGAGGTTCATTTTACAGCTGCAGTCAGCCCTCCGAAGAGCTGTTTCCCAAAGGCAATCTCCTGGTTAGCAGCTGAGTGCTATTGAGCCTGGAAATGTGACTGCAGAAAACAATGGAAGAGTGAATGCACTTGTTGCTAGAAATGAAACTTCTGTGCAGCTTTCCAGGGGATTGGAACATCATCTGTTTAAAATTCAAGATGCTATGATGCACATGTACGTACGTAATTAGTACTCTCTTGTTCAGGACACCTGCTTCATAGAGTGCTGCTAATGCTCTGAGCTCTTTGCAGTAGATGCACATTACTGTGCTGCTGCTGTCACCTTTCTCCCTGAATGCAGTGCTCGCTGTTTCTGCACTCAGTGATAGTTTTTTAGGGGGTTTTTATCAACCAAGTATAACAAGATACTGCATCAACAAGGAAAGGATTCTGGTGGAGGCAAGGAACTGTGGGAACAGGTTTTACTGGAAGATATTTGTTAGTTTAACTGTAGTGAATAGCAGTTGAATGATACTTCAATTTCTAACTACCACGCTGTGTCTTACTTGCCCAGAGATACAATCAGGGAGTGCAAAAAGGCTTCTGCCCTGTGGGTCAACGATCCACTCGGTAAGGAAAGCAAAGAAGGGAAATGGGCTTTGTGTAGGGAGAAGTGATTGGACAGATTGACTGCTGTTTCTCCCATTACAGGCCAGTTTGAGCAGAGGAAGTGTTTTGGCTTCAGAGCTTCTTGAACCTTCCCATCCTCACTGCTCAGATGATCCTGAGCACTGACCTGTGCAGGTGTTTGGATTGGAGGCTTCTGTGTTGTGTCATGCCAGATCCTTTTTTTCTTTTCCCCCTTATTTTTGTCCATTTAAGGGAAATAGTAGAATTTCTAGAATAAAATCTAAATCTAAATGTGGAAGTATATTTACACGTAATGCCTTTCCTCTCTTGAGCCAATGGCTTACCACTGTTAGGCTTTCATCTGCAATTATGTGTCATAAGAATCCACTGTAAGCAGTGGGACTGCAAATGTGTCAGGCATTCCAAGTTGGTGATTTTTCATGAAAGAGAAGTGCTTTTCTTTGTGGAGATTTGGGACTACATGCTTCTTGCAGGGTGTTCTAGTACGCTCCTGGTGTAGGTATGCTAAATTTGTTGTATCCCTTGAGAGGCAGGATGGATGTTTCTTCAAGGCTGTTGCCTCAATAAGATAGTGACAGGAATGTTAAATATAACTGCTGTAAATAAAGTCTTTGACATTGTTTTCTTATGTTTTTGTTTTGGAATTGCCTTTTGCCCATTTCCTCCTATTAAAGCAGGGCATGATCTCCAGGACAACACTTAAAGTGCACGTGGCTTACCTGCAACAGTTAAGGCTCAGTGTGCAAACAGAGAAACAGAACACGTCCTTAGCAGAACTGCTTAAACTGCTATTTACTGTGTTTCACTGGCATCTGGCTTCGTGTTAAGAAGAGGAAAGATGACAGATTTATTTTCCTCCTTCAAGTTTCATCATGTGTAGTGCCTGTGCCATAAAGTTCAAGTCCAAACAAGAGTTGGATGGTAATACAGAAAGAAGCACCTATTTTTTTTTTTTTCTGAGCACTGTTCCTTTGCTTCTTGAACTGAGTTTAATTTTTGAGGTGTTACTCGTGGGAGTTCATTTCTGGGTTTACTTTGAACACTCTGAATAATAAAACAGTATATTCCAAACAAAATTTTATTTTCCCAGTGTTAGCTTTTATGTTGCGTGGTTCAAATTTAAATATTCTTGATGCTTTGTAAAATATATCTCTTTCTGTATCTTATAATGGATTGTGTTTTTACTTTAAGAATAGTTATTTATTTTCAAGAGTTTCAGAGCAGTGCCTGGCACAACAAGAAGTCAGGATAAGACCCTGCAGGCTGATAATTCTTCATGAAAATGACAGAGAAGTAGTGATGATATTTGATGCCTTTGGCCTTGGAAATTGTAGATAAATACTAGTTTTCATCTTTGTTTGAGAACCTAAAATTCTCCCGGTATTCAACATGGTCGTAAAACTTGTCAGGGACATGGAGATCAGCTGTTTAAATACCTGCTGCTCCTGGTAGGGGCTGAACTAGGGCCTGTGTGGGCCTGTTTCAGCACAGCATGAGGAGTCCCTGATCGTTTTCCAGAAGCTGTTCTGACTCATGGCTGCCCGACCTCTGAGGTGTGAAGTGCTGCTGCATGGCGGTGCCAGCAGGCGCCCGGTGATGAGGCTGGAACAAGCTCTTCTAGCTCCCATGGCAATGGGGAGGAAATCTGCTTGTAGTGTTTTCTGTAAGATCTCGGGGCTGTAGACGTGAAGGAGTACGGTGCTACTGACAGTTTCAGACGTTAAACTGGGAACATGAGGGACATGAGAAGTTCGACGAGATCTCTGTATTACTTTACCTTATTATCCTTGTGGAATGTGAGCGAACAGACTGGGTTTATTCCATGTATCATTTATTTCCTCTTTGATGTGTGTCAGCTTTTATTATCAGTTGTTCTGAGAGAAGTTGGTGTCATAGTAACTTGTATCATTTTTTCTGTCCTTTGCAGTTTTTCCAGTTTTGGCATTGAAGTCTCAATGCAGAGTATGTGTATGGAGTGTTTCCTCCCAAGGGTGGAGAAGGCAGTGATGAAAATACTTTCTTAGCCATGAACACTCCACTTCTAGTACACTGCTAGCTCACCAGTGACAGTATGGGATTTTTTATGTATTATTTTTCTGGATTGGCAACCTTGTGGGTTTGTAATGGTCCTTTCAGCTTCCAAGTCTGCAAATGAATGGACTACTTTTAATCTCCCTCTGAACCTTGGGTCTTACTAGAGTGGCCACAAGAGGATATGGTGCTCTTGCTGCATAACTGGCATGAAACTGCTTCCTAAGAGAGAGGAACATTGCAGAAGATGCTTAAGTGTGGACTCCTGCGTTGTTCTGTCAGAATATCTGTAAGAACAGCTCCCTTCTTCCTGAATTACTGCAGACTAAATAGGCGAGGAATTTGATATTTCAGTCAGGGCTGAATTTAGTTTGCTGATTTGGGGGCTTCTTTCCCAGGACTGTGCTTGCTGGGGCTCTTATACAACCCTGCTTGGACACAATTTTGAGGCTGGCATTCTCTTCCAAATGTGTATTTTGTGGAGATTGGCCTAACCTATGTGCCAGGGATGGGCCATGTGCTGTAGTTGTTGTCCCTTAATGGCTGTGGCTGCAGGCCCTGTTTCCACACAGCTTGAAACAGCTTTCTGATGTTTCTTGGTGCCTTCTTGAAAAGGTTCTACTATCTTAGCAAGCACAGCATGATTTCTGGTTATATTCTAATAGATTAATTAATATAGAGTTTAACTTGTTCTCTGTTCATCTATGAAGTTTCCGTTTTGATTATAACGGAGACCAGGCGTGAAGTAAAATTCAAGAAGGCTGCATTATCTTTGTTTTAAAAGCAAAAAAGCTCCAAAGATAGGTGTAAGAATTTCTGTTAAGGTTGTGGATCCTGTAACCAAAACGTAGCTGTGTTTCAACGTGAAATTAACCTGGTTTATCCAGAGATTGGTTGGTTCTTATCACGTGAGTCATTTAATTGAAGCATGTTTGGCCATACATACCTCTTAGGAGCACTGTAGATTGGGAATTGCTGTTGCCAGTGTTTGAATATCTGTGCTGTTCTTGCCACTTCAGTCATGAGTGATTGCAATTTTCTGCATATCAGCTGAGGAATGATCTTAAGCTACTAAAATATGGATCTTAACTTATTAAAAATATGCTAAAAGGATCTTTAAATATCCAAAATCCATTTTTTCTCCCCAGTGTTGTGTGAATCCTTCTACAACAGCACTAGCTGTGACTGCTGCTCTCAATTAACATAACTGACACTATGCATAGCCCTGGATTGGGGCTTGCTGACATCAACTCTGCTGGCATCTGTTCAGAAAAGTAAACAAAAGACAATCAGTGTTTAGTTTGGCATAACTAGCAAGTTCACAAAACTGCTGAATCCTTCTCAGTGTATTCATCCAATTAATCCCCTTGATTTGGGAGATTTACTTAAGTGAGTAAAATGTACTGTATTTGGTCTTAAAAGTGCTTGTGCTAAGGTTGGGGTTTTCTAGTGAATTAGTAAATGCACATTCTTCACTTACATTCAGGTTTTAATAATGGTCTGTTTTTGTTGTACCTTTGCAGAAAAAGAATGAATTCTGAAAGCTCTGCGCTTACCATGAGTAGTCCTGCCTTAATAAACCAGTGTGCCAGAGGAGGAACGGAAGAAGAAAAAGTTTGGTAAGGAAGTTTTGCTTCTAATTTTCTGAGAGGTCAGTAGCTGGCAATATTGAGGGACATAGTTTTAAAAAATAAGAAGAATTGTTTGTTTGTGTTATTAATGTTTGCATTAATAGAATAGAAGGAAAAAGTGGAAGAAGTTCTTATTGTTTTTGAATTCTTAGCAGATGACCGTGGGTCTGTCAGGGGGATGGGCAGTGGAAAAACTCCTGTTCGCTTCGACAGGGCACCAGTTGTGCTCGTGGAATCTTTCACATATGGCAAATGTCTTAATCTCTCAATGCTGTTGCTATACTTATGTCCTGCTATTACTAGTAGCCCTCGAAGTGCTGTACAGTTCAGACATCAGGCTTGTGGTTTCCTGCGACTGTGCCCTAGGAGACATTTAAACATCAATAGTTTCTTCTGTTGATCAAAAAGACTTATACTGTAGGAAAGCAAATGAAGTTCAGTGGTAGATGTGGTAAATTCTTATACTTCAGAACGATTTGTTTGTGAAAACTACCACTGACTGTGCAATTTTTAGTACCTTGTTTGGTGTCTTCGTGAAGAGAACTGTGTTTTGAAGGCATTGAGGCTACTTTGGCTGTTACTGGGAGCCCTTTATTGGGAGTCTGCTGGTTTTACTTGCTGTTGTTGAGCTGAGCTGGGATTTTGTTAACGCTGCTTATTCACCGCGTACATAACAAACTCATGCCACAAAAGGCGTGGCACCCATGTATTTTTCTAGTCTGAGAAATACTCATTAAATGCTCTTCCTGTTAATGAAGCAAAGAAATGCTAGCAAATTAATGTTTTATTTCATGCTGCATGCCTTTCAGGAAATAATGTAAAATCTTGTTTGTTTGCTTGATGTGGTGCTCCAGTGTCACGGCACTTGGAAAGTAATTTTGGTTTTAGAACTTTTCCCACTTCTGCCATTCCTGGAGCATCCTGAAAGTTAGAAACAATCTTCAAATGAAGGAGAGGGATGTGGAAAACTTGAGAGCTTTTCCCTGAGCTGCACTGGGGGGTGGAGACTTGATACATACTGTTCCTTTGTTATCTCATAGTGTTTTCTATTCTACTTGTGGTATTGAGCAATACAATTTCATTTTCATCACACCATTTCCTTGTAATGCCTCATGGCAGTTCTTAGTTGTGCTGTCTGAAATAGCAGGAGAGTACAATTTATGTTGCTGAGTATTAGAGTGTATTGAATGATTGAGTAGTATGATTTGTTACATGCTTAATTGACTGTAAAGATGGTGGTGCAAAATAGCAGAATTTATGTGTCTGTTAGGTTATGTGAGTGGTGTAAAGAGGCAGGTTATCACCTAGTGTAAATTGTGGGGCCTTTGGTGATTTACAAGGAGCTTAGAATATTAAAGCCAACTTTAGGTGTGGTTCGTATCTTTAAAAAAGATTTTTCAACCTCTGTATCAACCAGCAATGCTACTTGTACTTTCTTGTGGTGTGAAGAAAATTCCTATTAGTTAAAATCCACAGATTGCAAACCTGACATTTTGTTTAGTTATGCTTTTGACCTGGGAAGCTGAATAGCAGTCTGATGCGTGTCTGCTGTATCAGAATGTGGGACTTGAGTTCTTTACTCTCTGTGACTCAGCCATTGGCTGTTTGCAGTGACATAACAAACTCATAATGGTGAAAATGTCACGCATGTCTGTGTAGAATGTATTTGAAGTTTCTAAAAATCTTAATTTTTTTTTACCTTTTTCTTTTTTTTGACTACTAGAGCTGAATAAATGCTATTTTCACCAGCCTAATAAAAAGAAGTTGTGTGTCATTCTGCATCATGCATTTATTATTTTTTCATTTTCTGATTCAAGTGGTCTGAATGATCCAGTCAAGTCAGAAGTCTTTGCAGTGCAAAAGCCCCGAAGAAAGGCCTCTTGTAGCATTTAAACCTGACTTATGATGCATGTAATAGGCTTTGATCTTGGGTAAGACCTTATATTCAGGAGCTTAGAAACAAAGGAAGAAGGAAGTAATTGGCTGACTGATTTTTCACTCACAGCCAGAAAACAAAAGTCTTTTTTGTCAAATAAATTATTACTACAATGTGAAAAACTTAACACTATTTTATTATTAAATGGGATTGGTAGGCAGATACTCAATCTCAAGGACACAAACATTCTGCAACAAATCTGTGGCAGAACTATCAGTAAAACTCAGTATATTGTGAAGTTTTAAGTGCTATAACCAAATATATGTAAGCTGTGTGGATTTTATTATTTGGTTTGCTCACAGTGCGTTTGTTCAGGTGGTAGGTGTAAATTGGTTTTATTTTGTTCCATTCCCTAAGGTTGGGATCTCTCATTTATTTATGCTTTGTTTACAAATCAAAAGTGATGTTTTAATGATTGCCAGTGAGCATTTTATTCTCCTGAGTTACCTACTGCATGGTATCCTGTTTTAAATAAAGCTACCATGAATACTTTCAGCGTGACATTTTTATGCTACAGATAGATTAGAGAACAAATTATAGAATGGAAATAACAGTTTATAAGGTGGCTTTTTCCTCTTTTATAGAGGATAGTAAAACAGTTGAAGGTGAAGTGTAGTTGTTACTTGCTAGCTAGAATTTTCAGTTCTTGGAGGGGAGTGCAAGAAGGAACAACTCAACTTCAGTCACACAAAGAAAAATAATGGATGTTGAGAATTCTTTGGTTGGAGTAATTTACTGACTGGGAAGTATACATCTGAAACCTTATCTGTTTTCTTTCCTTAGAGTGTAGCCTCTTTCCTGCAACTAGCAATTCACCAGGGCTGATGATCTTTCCTCTTTGCAGCCTTTGGGTGGCTGAGTCCTTACTTATGGTCTTTGAATTTTCCTTGACATGTGGCTGCTGACTTGGAACTTCTTGTCACTTCAGTACTTTATTGTAATTCTTGATGCTTTTCTTGTAGCAATTGTAAGGTAGCAAAAGGTATAATTTTCAAGTGCCATTTACAGGTTTTCAGAAACATATGAGAAAACAGCCCTCACTTACAACTTAGCACATTCTCACTGTCAAACTTCATACATTATATGTAAATCTCTTGGATTTACAGCTGGTTAGACAGGATTTGTTGGCATGAAGCTGAACCACAAAACTCACTTCTGAAAATGCCACCTGTACCTGATGCCTGAAGGATGTTTTGGTTAAGGCTGATATAGGGTGGAGGACAAATCCGTGGAAAAACCTAGATTCTTTTTTTCCTACAGTGGTTGATACAAATTTTTGAACTCCTCTGCAGTTCAGTTGCCTGCTTTTGTTTGAAGGAGAATGTAAATTATATTTGTTTCTTCAGAATTTTGGATTAGGCTTTCATTGAGTAGAAACAATACATTCTGATTGCAGAAAGCCTATAAGGTTACATTTTATTAGTCTAAGTGTTATATTTCTCTGCAGTTATCACGTCTAAGTGCAAAAGAGAGCAAGTGATGGAAATATTACCTCTACCGTTTCGAAGTCATTGAGGTTAACCAGAACAGCCTTTAGTAGCAGTTTGAACTATCAAGGCTGATGTATTGTGGCTGGTTAAAATTGTGTAAGTGGTAATAACACCTTAAACCATCATGATTATTTTTTCCAATGATCTCTCTTCTCTTTATGTTGTATAGTCCTTTATAAATTCTGCAATTGTACTTCATCAGTTTTGCATGTACCTTGTTTGGTACCCCTGCAAGATGAAGGTTCATTAGATTCTCAAGCTTGCAATGCTTCATTTGCTTCTGTGCCTTTCTTCCCCCTTAACAAATGTAATCAAGATTATAGCAGTAAAAAAAAATGCCGTTAGCAGGAAAAGTGTGACTGCTGTAAATGTTTGATAACTGGAGAGCACCACAGCAGAGTTCATGCGTAAACCAAATTCAGCTATTTTTGGTAAGCAAAAATACTGAGAAGTCCAGCTGATATTATTTGTTATGACCATTTATTATGTGAACCATTATGGAGCAATACTGGAACAAAAAAAAAAAAAGATGCAAGAGCCTTGAAATTTTAGAAGCTACTGATATGGCAGATTCCCAGATTTTTCATGTTGAAAATTGCAAGAAAGGAACTAAAGAGAGCAAGTGGGAACTGTCAATTAATGCTGCTCGGTATGAAAGTAGCTGGCTGGCATGTTGTTTTCAAAACAAATGTGAAGGGGAATTGAAAGATTTCCAGTTTTTGTTATTGTGTATAAATTTATAATGTGCTTCCTGTAGTCTGGAAGAAATCTTGCTAGTCAATTCTGCTTCTATTTACATAGGAATAAGCCAGGAAGTATTTCAGCTGTTTAAAATCAATAAATGAATTGTGGGTTTCTGGTTCTCTCTCAGAGAGGGAGAGTTTGGGGTGCCTTGCTTTTCCTATCCTATCTCAAATACTTTACCAGTTACTCAGTTGCTTATGAGTAGGCAATGTGCCTTTTTCTCTGGCAGTTACTATCATTTCTAGAGCAGATCTCTGAAAACAACCTTTGCCATGAATCTTTAAAGAGATGAAACTATGAGTTTGAATTCTAACTAAGCTAGCATTATGTAGCCTCCAGTGTATTCTGGCAGTCTTAGTACTGATGACTTGATTTTAACTGAGTTTTAGGACTTTTGGTTGGTTTTTGTTCATTTTGTTGTTGGTTTTCTTCCCCAGTGCCTAGGTTCTCTTTGTTTCAGATTTCCTTCTGAATACTGAGGAGTATTTTTGTAGTCTATAAAGACACGTTGGGTACTGGTGCTAGTCTTGGCTATTACTGATGTACAAATAAGTGCCAAATATTTTATGTTCAAACTTCAGTTTGGGATCTCTGTCCTTTTTGAAGCGGGGTGTATTTCACAAGGGGTTTCAATTACAGTCATGTTGTCTTTAAACTTGTATAGAAGAATAACTTGCTTTTTGATAATTTAACTTTAGAGAAATTCACAACAATTTGTAACCATTATTTTTGGCGACTTTTGGGCAAACAGCTACGAGAAGTGTGGTCTGTATACTAAGAAGAAAGACAGACCTGTGCACTGAGCTTGGGAGTTATAAAAACTGATGGTAAAACCAGCTCTGTAATTGCAACTGTTGAGAGAGAAAAGCCAAGTGTCTTAAGCTGTGGTGCATGTCACTGCTTTGTGTCGTGCAGTGGCTGTGCAGCCCTGCTGGGAGGCTGCACCAGCTGTCTGTCCTACATGTGGCCATGTATTCACGTGGAAGTCACAATTATGGACAGAGCAGTCCTTCCAGCTCAGCACTGTCTGCCTGAGGGTTAGATACAGTTACAATGCATTGCACTGCTATTTAAGGAAAGAGAGAAAAGGGACACCCAGAGGGGAAATGATCGTTTCTCATGGGGCTGTCTTTGGGATACTAAAATTTTATCCATTCAGTGTAGTTGAGTTTTCAGGGCCAGAAAGAGGGATGTACATCGTGGAAGTCCAGAGGCTTGGGTACTTAAGAACCCCCTTTTTCTTACTCACCTGGCTTCTACAGTTCCTAAAACTGAGACCAGCTCTAAATGGAGGAGTGCTGAATGCAGCAGGAGGTCTATGCCTCGTTCCCAATCAAATCTCATCTATGTAATTTGCTCCTTTAATCAACTGTGTGCTGTTGCATTTGATAATAAAGCCATCAACGTTTGCCAGAAACAAGTATTAGGCAGGAAAATGTTCTGTTCTGTGTTCCAGAAAGAGAAGTATTTTGGGTGTTTTCCATTTCCTTTCTCAGTGGTCTGGGTTCTTATTCAGTTCTCCTCTGTTTTCTCTGTTAAAAAGGAGAACAAAACAAATCAAAACCAGCAATGGCCTTCTGTCTGTGATTTTGGGTATGTCATCCAAGACTACACATTCTTGAAGTGTGAAGGTTGTCCAAGAATTTTCTTGTTACTTATTCTCTTGAGTCATGTTGTTTTAAACTAGTGTGGTCATCCAGAATGTGGGGACCATATATGAAAATGTGACCCTTTTCATGTTTGACTATTGGGATGAATTTTTGAAGCACTTGCTTAGGCCTGCCAGATATCTCATTAAAAAAAAAATAATAATTTAAGTCCAAATTCTAATTCTCCACTTTGGTGATCCAAATCTTTTAACAATTATTTAATAGGACCCAGTTCCTTTTGCTTTTTGTAATTTTGAATTTTTGTTCTGAGTAATTAGTAGTGATTTTCTAACTCAGCAGTAGTTACCTGGAAGAGCTTATGTAAGTTAAAATAAATACTATTTTTTGTCAGCAAAGAAAAATAATATTTCCTACTCATTGTTGAAGGCAGTGATGCTCTTCTTGGTTTTTGGGCCTTTGCAGTGTCTGCTAAAGCTTCATGTGTTGTTTGGTGCCTGTCTGTCCCTTTCTCTAGGGAAGCAATGTGGTGTATCCTGGTATGCTTGTATTCTAGGATTTGTAAGAGCTCTGTAGGTAAGCATTACTATTTTGAAAGAGTAGAAAAAAGATTTCTGGCTTCAAAAATATATATGCAACATGTAGCTGTGTGATCAAATGAATGAGGTAGGCTTGTGTAGTGGTTCAGTATGGGTTTGTTATCCAAATTTGACTTCAATGGATAGAGCAATATGAGTCGATAAGAATTTATAAAGCTGTCACAAGAATGATGTATACTTACTTCAATGTCATTTTTCTTCTTGGAGTTGTTGTCAGGTTTTTAGTATTGTATATGCTGTGCCACAGAAAGATGAAGTGGATATAGTGAAAACTACTTTGTTTAACAGTGTGAATACTGTGCAGTTCTGTTGACTTCACTAAACCTAATTCACTGCAAAACTAACCTGAATGAATTTTTATGACGATTGAAACATAAAAGCTTTTCCATTGAGGAAAGGACTAGGGTGCTGAAAGCCAAGAGTTTGGTGGTCCTACTTCAAACAGTGTGTATTCATAGGGAGTGTGGCCTTATTTTATGTCAGATGATGGGAATAGAAATAGGAAAGCATGGAGAAAATAGAGGAAATACTCTGTGTCTACAGACCAGAAATACCAGGTTAGCATTTAAAACAGAAAAGTGTGCAGTGGGAGGAGGGTTAAGGAAGGTAGATTTTTGTTTAGCATCTCTGTTGCAGTGCAGTCCACTCCATCCTTCCACAATGGTTTTGCCCTCTATGGTTGAGCTCTGATATCAGTGCCAAGCGCTTTTTCTCACTTCTGTAACTCTAGTAACTCTAGGTTCTTAACAGCTGTTGCTGAGCTAAACTTATTTTTAGTCATTGATTTATTTAGGACCACCAGATTTACAGTTACCCAACTAGCTTTTAATGTGAATTTTTTTAATTAACAGAAAAGGTTCTACAGTGGAGCTCTGCCCGGAGGCTAGGTATCAGATCACTCCAGAAGCATATGAGTTATGTTAATGTTTGTTGATTATTGCTTTATCTTGAGTTTTGAAATTTGGAAGCTCTTAGATACACCAGAAGTGGTTACTCCGAGGTAGTGTGGAAACTGTATTTGAAGCATATTACTTCTTAAAAAATGAGGTGTTTTAAAACAAAAGGGAAATAACAGAGTCAACTGAGATTAAAAAGGAGTTTGAACTGATGTGTTTATGACTTGCAATGTAAATAACAGCAAGATAGGACCCTGATGAGCAGCTGAAAATCTGCGTTTTCATGATGAGTTTGTATGTAAAGTACTGTGTGACTTACCTCAGCACGTGTTATTTCTGTCACATTGCCCTTAAGGAAGATCAGGATAGTGTAGCTAAATTATTGTGCACTGCAGCTTAAAGAAAGTCAGCTACTCAAGCTGACTTGTAACTTGTGTGGGAAGTAAGGTTTAATGTCATAAATCATCATAATTCTGCTGCAGCTCTTAGCAGCTGCTAACTGATGAAAGAAGAATTATGTGTGGAATTAGAGCGAGGAGCAGAAACAAGTTTAACAACTTTCCCTGTTTCTCCTGTATCTTTGTTCTATCAGTAATAATGAGTCATCCTGAAGAACTGAATTAAAATGGCTCTAGTCAAGTGCAGTTCAGCTGCAGATGGTAATGATTACAAGAGGCACATACATATTTGGAGAATACAAGATTACACTGTTTTCAAAAAGGAAGTCCCACAAATTGCAGATTAACGCTTTAGGTAGTTAAAACTGAACTTATTTTGAAACTGGATTAGCTGATATCTGGTTATATCTCCTGGCACAGACTGGAAATACTCTTTTTGGAAAGTATAATAGTATTCAGGATTGTTAATGTAATTAACAATGATGACAGAATATTTTAATACACCAGACCAATATTTTTCAGCGCATTTCATTGGTTCTAGTAATTCTTTTTTAGATTACTGCTTTCTAACTGAACTTTTCCAGTTTATGTAATGTCCTTTTCTTGCCAGAAAAAGAGTAGTAGAATTGAAAATTGTTATGAAGGAGTGACTTGCACTGGGACTTGCAGCTTGAGAGCCAGTCCCTTAAAGGAATTGAATCTTTATCCAGGAGAGCACTGAGAGAATGAGTCATATCAGCTTCTGTAGCACACACGCAAATGGTGAGAGATGAGAAATGCTGAAATGGTTAAGGGAAGAGTAGTTGCCAGCTGCTGACTTATGTCTCATGCAGACGTGAAATGGGCTTTGTAAAGGAAGAAAATATTTCCCAGAGGCAAATGCAAATTTAAACCTATGTGCAGTCATCATGTCTTAACAAACAAGCAACAACACAACAACAAAAAAAAAGCTTACTGTGGATTTGATTTCCTCATCATGGATGAGATAAAAAATCTCGACTGCAGTCTTAAGAAAGGTTAAGCTTGTGTGCTGACCTGAATCTGAATCCCACAAGATGGCAGGCTTGATCTGAAAGTGATGGGAAAGGCTGTTTTCCCTACCAGACAGAGGAACAAAGTAGTTCTCTGTGTTGGGGGAACGCAACAGATTGTGGTTTGTGCTATTGTGTCCCGGCTCTAACTCTCCAGCTTTATTCTAGACCTGGAAAAATATAAAAACAGAGATGCAGATTTACCAGGACATAGCTAAGGCTGTTCTTTCTAGGTAATACATAGTGTTTTTTTTCTTTGCAGAGGCTTTATTTATTCTATTTTGAATGATGAAGAAAACTACCATTTGCATTACGTATGTGTGGTTCTTTTGTTTCTAGGTCATGCTTTAAATTGTGTCTGCTTTTACATCTCTTGAAACATTTGCCACATGCTCAATTACAATTGTGTTATATTTTCATTGCTATGTCACTCTTCTTTGCACAGCTTCTAGCTTTGGGAGTTAGAATAGATGTTTCTGAAATCCCACGTTGGTTCCAATTGAATGTCAAATAAAGGTAACACCATCTTCGAGCTGCCGTCGGTGGTATTTTGTTTATAAATGCATGTTAGTGAGTAGACTAATGACATAACTTTTATACTCTGACATACAAGTGGAATGTTCACAAACAGTACATCAAGAGATCGTAATATGGGTAGTTTTTAGAGTTGAAAAATGTTGCAAAACTATAATTTTGATTACTTAGATTTAAGGAAGGACTAAGGAAAAATGATCATCCCACTTGTTTCTTCTTCATGCCTTACTGATGGGGCATATTGGTACACCAAAAAAAAATATTTGAAGATGAGAGTCACTCTGGGCTTTCTGTACTTGTTCCTCTTTTGGTTGGTACAGTAATCAGTGTAACTGTGAAGCTGAGTCTGTGTGGTTTTAACTAAAGAACCTGGATGTCTCATTTTCGCATGTTATGAGTTTTTCCTCTGTGGATAAGAAGTGTGTGTGCTGGCAGGTGATAAACAGCACACAGGCATGGTGATTAAACTTGGATCACCAATGTGAATAGCTAATAGACATCATTGTGGAAGGAGGCCTTGGCATCCCTGAGCAATGTTTTAGTCACTTGCAATCTGAAGTAGTGATTGTAGCAGATGAAAACACCTTCAGTGCAGTCTTGTAAAGAGAAAATGAATTGATTGCCATAATTTATACCAAAGATGAAATTTGCCATCAGCCTAGATTTTTCTTTTGCATGCTATCAAAGCTTGTGTTGTTCAGACACACTTGCTACATTTACTTTTCCTTCTCTATTACCATCTGAAAAAACCACAAAAATTGCAGAAGTAATAATAATTTGTCTTTGCTATCTGTGGGACATGTTAGGCAAAGTAGAGAAAAAAAGATTTTCCCCCTCTCCTTCATAACATTTCATTAATGTTAAAAACAACTTGTTTTAGTAACAAATCAACAATGATGATAGTTACGTTTTTAGGTTGCCTTAATACACTTAATTTCAGTTTCTCTCCACAAAAATGAGCACTTATGGCTAAATTAAAGTGAACCATAAGCTAAAAAAGTTTAATATGTATAGAAAATATTGCATACTGTAGTAGCGTAAGTGACTGGAGTGATTCATTATCAGTGATCCACACGAATGTCCCCTAACCCATCACTGTGTGCTGTAGTGTGTCGCTGTATCTGATGCATGGTGTGATGTATCTGTTGCAGGGTGTGATATGAAACAGGTGGCATTGGTGGTACTCATGGAGACTTCATCAGACACGTATGAAGCTGATGGTTCTTTCCCGAGTATGCTTCTGCTGCTAATCTGCCCCATCTCAGTTAACTGCTATTAATACTTCAGGAAGAATTAGTGCTCTGTGGTCCTTTACTCAGTATGAGCAGTTATGTAGTACTTTGCGCAGTGAGGTGTGCCAGTGTGTTTGAAAACACACAGTTTCTTTGATAATTAGGTAATGTTTTTCAGGCTTTTGTAGCGATTGTGTATCCTACAAATTATAACTATATTACTCTTTTTGACCACGGGGATTTCCTGTCTTTTCTTTAACAGAGGGTAAGGAAGTTATCTGTGAAGGCAGAAGTTGTTCAGTTTCGGCATATCACATGTAGAGCAGTGTGAATTTCTCTTAACTATTTTGAAGCAGCTGGGTTGTGAGTGGGTGTGCAGTGCATGTGCCTATAGGGAGTGTCAGTATCTGTGATGTGTTTTAAAACGTAGAAGAAAATCCCAGTGATCCACTAGTGCTAACCATCTGTTTTCTGCCATTTGAACTGCTTCACTCTCTTAATGCTTCTTGCCCTTGTTCGTGATTTCCTTTTGTCTAAGACACCACTCGTTGTTCATACAAGCTCTATTACCTCATTTACTATTCAACATGGAATATGGTAGAGCATCTGGTAAATACTCTCACACTGTTGGTAAGATGACCTTTTTTTTTTTCTGGTCATTTTACATTTTTAGTTAGCTCTCTGGCTGTAGAGGGAGCTGGTGATAAAGTCTGCAGCTAAAGCACCCGGTGTTTCTATGGTAACATCTGAACACTGCAGTATTAGGAAACAGAAGATCAGAAACAAGAGTTATTTTAACTTAATCCTTCCTTTTGTGGGATGAGGAAAAGCTAGAGAATATGAGTTGGTTAAATGGACTGGGTTTTCCTCTGGATTCTGAACATTTCTAGAGATAAGTATTGCAAGAGAGAATCATTTGAATACATTGCTTTCAAACTGGGTAACTTCAGTCATCTGCAAATCTCTTATATTCAAAAGATAGCTTTCTGTTTTAAAGAGTCATTATTTTGCCTTAAAACTACACATGGAGACCCCTATCGAAATCTGTAGATTTGCTTCTTCTGATGTAGAAAAGAAAACAAGAACTAACAGTGATAGCTCACATTAAGGTAATTATGAATAGAGGCTTAATAGTAATACATGAATAAAATAAGAACGTTGAGTGGTACTGAACACCTGCAAATGATTCAGAATATCCACTAGTACTCTTTAGGTGTATATATAAATAAATGTGTGCACGCACAGCCATATGTGGATGCAGACTTCCAAATTCTAGAGTGTTGATGATAGGTAACAATTTTGGGATGCACAGGAAGAGGTGAGGTATGACTGTACAGTACTCCTGGTGAATTCTAGTTTGTATTTCTGACACTAAATATGTAAATAACTGGCTTCAGTTTTCCTTTTAACACAGAGGCTTCTTAAAAAACATCAGTCTAGCGTGTTGCTGGCTTTCCTACATGAACATTAAGAACACGTGCTGTTTTCTCTCTGAATTTGAACTTAAGAGGTATTTTACAATGCATAAATGGCAGACAAATTAGCCTGGTCTAGGAATGTAGGTGCCGTGTCCTGTTGTATCAGTCTGATGCACTTTGCACGCTGTGGGGAAGGCTAGAAGTTAACTGTATTTTGCTGGTTGTCCACTTAGTTATGTTTCCATTTTAAAAATGGCTTTTGAAACTGTGTTTAAAAAAGGAGACTCAATTGCTCTGTACTTTTTTTGTGTGCAGGAAACTTTATTCTGCTGACTCTCATTTACCCTGGGAAATTATTGAGTGGGTGCTCTCAATATTTCTGTCTTGCTGTTCTCCCTACTGAACAGTAAGATAAAGATGGCTCTATTTTGAAAAGCGTCATAATTTTGCATTTTGCAGATCAAGCTGTGTGTGACCAGGTGATTTAGAATAAATCGCACCCCAATTTTTAAAAACGAGAATATTTAAAATATACTATTATAACTTTTTTTTTCCTGCAGTTTCGGTTGTGCGTGTATCTACTGGAACCTTATATTGTATTACTGATTAAGACAGAACTGTGTCTGCATAGAACTGTTCCCCTCACCTAATAAAACAGCAGGCACTACTTCTGGACTACACTAAAGCTCATCAGCTGTGATGCCTGCGTAGTATCATCTTCCTGATCGGTTCCTGTGGGAGATAAAAGTATCTAACACTTGTTGGTCATCATGTGATGAATCCAGAGATAAAACAGCATTTATTTGTCCTGGTCTTTGTTATGTGATGTAAACATTTTCCCTCCTTAAAGTTTTTTTTTGTTTAATCTCAACTCATGTGTCACAAGCCGTGTTTTTCTGGTCATGGATTCTGTAATAGAAAACTCAATTCATTTTTCTGTCTTTCATTTCAAGACAGGCTTGAAATAAACCCCATCTTTTTCTCCTGCAGATTTCTATTTCCTCATATTAGGAAGATCTCTTATGTAAGTGTGTGTTCATCATTTTCAGCTTGGCTTTAAATAAAACCACAAACCCAATTCCTTACTACTCAACTCACTGAGAGGGGCATGTGGAAGGAAGGTTCTCTCATGAATTACAGTAGTCAGGCTCCTTGGTGCCTGTCCATTCAGGCTCTTTTTGTTTCCAGTTGACGGGACTCGGAGATCTGAATTTCTTTTGTTGTTTTTTTGTGATGAGGATTTAGTTTGTGAATGAAGTGGTTGCACAGGGTAACTTGTGGGCAGCTCATGGAGCACAGTGACAGAAAGGTGACTGTTAGTTTTTGATTTTGCACAGCAGGGGGCTGCATTAACCAACAGCGCATGAATTGCTTTGTCTGTGGGGAACACAAGTGAATCATGTTTTAGTTTCATTTCAGGCTTAGCCAAACTTCTTTCATTTACTGATGTTTGTCCATTGGTTTGGAGGACTTAATAGTGTTACAGTACTTGATTTCATGGTAACCTTTTATGGTACCTGCATCAAGATATTCTTCATCTCCACTCTGAAGGTTGTTTCTGTGTGATTTTGCTCCTAGTTTGTATGTAAGTTGTGCGCCTTAAGCTGGGCTTTTTGACTTACTATGTCCTTCTGGACTGTGTTTATGCTACACAATTTTTTCCTGACAACCTGAGGGTGGGGACTGGAGCACTGCTACTATATCTTATTTCTGTTTTACAGCTCCCAGATAGCCTATTTACAACAAGGTAACTCTGTGCACTACACTCTGTGAAGCTGCATGCACTGAGTTTGTTGTCATAAAGGGAATAGTTATCTTGAATTGATAGGACAAAGGGGAATGGTTCGAGACTGAAAGAGGGGAGGAGGCCTAGATTAGGTGCCAGGGGAAAATTTTTCACTGACGGAGTGGTGAGGTGCTGGCACAGCTGCTCAGAGAGCTGTGGGTGCTGCATCCCTGCAAGTGCTGAAGACCAGGTTGGATGGAGTCCTGAGCAGACTGTGCTGGTAGGGGGCAACCAGCCCATGGCAGGGGATGGGAATGGGTGGTATTCTGCGGTATTCCTCTGTTCATATGGCAGCTTCATACTACTGGAGCAGCTGTCCCTGCCTCTCTGAAGGCCAGTGTCCTCAAATGTTCTTGTACTCTTTTTTTTTTTTTCCTAATGACCAGAACCCTTACAATGTGATGTTTTTTTCTCTTTCCACATTCCTGCTGTGGACTCTAAATCTCTGGTGTCCACATTTAAAGATAGCGAATTTGTCTTATCAAGCGCCATCAAAGATCTTGAGTGTTACTTCCTTGTCCATTTCAACTCTAACTATTTTAGTGATCCAAGAAAGATTTTTTGCCCAGCAAGTAGTCTGTGACTATATCTTCTGACAAGGTACTGGTAGTTCCAAAAAACATTTCATTCATCGTCAGTTAACAGTTAGTGTAGGATTTAGCAACTGCTAAGTGAACAGATGAGGACAGTAGTCTGGTGAGATGACAAGCTGTTTTTCCCCTGAGAAAGCTGCTGACTCTTTTTCTCAGCCTGATCTAGCAATTTAGAAATTGATCAGATAAACAAAGCTTGTGTAGTACAGAGCTAAACTGAGATCACTGTAAGTGCTTGTTTGTTAGAAAATTCATGAAATGGAGAATTTGAACAAAGCAGGTTAATTTTCTTTGCTGACAGTGTTAACTTGTGTAGGAAGGCAAGCTCACTTATTTAATGTACCTCTAATTATTTGAAAGTCAAGCAGCTAGAATTTCAGGTTCTTTGCACGGTGGCTGACACACTTTGAAACTGCTGTAAGAATGGAAAGGATTGATCACTTTTCCCTCCAAAGATGTTTTGAAAATACCGTAATGTTACTCTTCTGCACTTTGTTTTCACAGCACGGTCAAATTTAGAACGAACATCTTTTAAGTTCTTTGTTTACTGATTCTCAAGTAATCTTCATGAGGCATTTGGGTGATGCCCCTTAGTACCATGCTTTAACTCTTGACTGGTGCTGAAGTGCTCAGGCAGTTGCATTCAGTGATCATTGTGGGTCCCTCCCAGCTGAACTCTTCTATTCTGTATCACGTATCCTCCATCCATATCAGACGCAGTGTTAATACATTTCCTTTGTTTTAGGTTTAATGCTTAATATTTTTCACTTACTAGTAATTTGAAACTTTTCTCTCTTGAGGACAGTCTTGTGACTTTGTAAACTCGGTAAAAGCACTGCACGTTTTAATCTTTCTCAGTAGGACGTAGGAGGGGGGTAGGAGTTGGAAGATACGAAATGAGTTACTTTGCTTTTCAAAGTACCTAGAGAAGTCAGATTTGCAGGAAAGTGTTCAGGTGTAGTTTAAAGAACGTATAATTTCCGCAGGAAATGGTACATGACTGAGCTGTCTGGGTCTTGCTAGTAACTTTACTACTTACTGCCCATTTAAAAAAGAAGGTTCAAAAATACAAGGCATTAGAAGGATAAACTCAAGTTTTATTGTAGTTGTGTAGTTGGCAAGAAAGGCTGCCAGAGCATGGCCTTCTTGTGTTCTCTGGGCTGGAGACTAATGGCACGTGTGTTGCTCTGAACTGACTGCTGCCTTTTCATGGCAAGGGCATCACAGAGGTGACAAAAGATGTGGTGTGCTCAGAGGTGCAGGATGGAACACAGGGCCTGCTTTCACAGGAAGCCAGTCATCATCTGCTCTGTCCCTTGCAGAGTCTCTTTGGGTGTGTGCCTGTGGCTGTGAGCTTGTGTCTGCTTGCAAAAAGGTGATAACCTCTGTTGTCATTGTGTGTGCTCAGAGCTGTCTCTTCTTTTGATCCGGTTTGGGCCGTAAAAGCACATGCTGTGCATAGAGTGGAGCCTGCTGCTTCACTTGATTTCGTCTTCCCCTCTTAAGAATGAGAAAGCAGTCTCTTAGCATTAGTCTCTTTTGCAAAGAGAGCATACTGCAACTTTGGATTTGTGAGGTTGTCATTGTTACACTGCTTATCCCAATAGATTGACTCATCAGATCACTCTGTACCTATTCCATTTTGGTTTGAAGTTGCCAAGGTGGGAAGAGCTATATGTAGAGATGTCAGACAGATAACGTTGCTGAGAAATCTTGCAGCATCGTTGAATTGTTTAATGCAAAGGACCGTTGTATTTGGAGGTGGGGAGAGAACTGGGTGAAGTTAATCTTTTTGTATTGGTTTTGTATCCTCCCAACCATTCCGGTGAAGACATAGTTACAAATCATGAAGTATTTTGATGGGGAAAAAAATATAAGGTACTATATTAGTATATATGATGATAGTATGTTAATATGTGCAAGGGAAAATAGCTGAACAGTATTTTCTTTGAAGGTGGATGATCTCTGGCACACTCGTTGCAGATTTTTTTTCAGATATGAGTTACTGGCATAAGCTGTATTATTTGTAAAGATTTCATTAGTAACTGTGGAAAAAATTTTCTAGAAATTAATTTCATTGGACCTTGTGTAGGAATGTTTTGGTATGTGTGATATGAATACATAGCATAAATGTTTTTGTTTTTTTCCTCGCGTTTTTTTGATTGAACAGGTTATGGCAGTGTGATCTGGATGATCATATACTGAAGTAATTCATTATGTGGGCAAAAATAATCTTAAAAGTAAAGTAAAAAAGAGTGCTGAACACTGAATATTAGCAATAATTTTCTCTTGAACATGTGATTTTTCTTTCAGGGTTTCTCTGCTCGCAGCCTTCAGACATCGCTGCCTTTTGACCATTAAGTACTTTCATTGCATTTATTTTGTGAGGCATTTTAAACCCATAATCTGGAGCCATGGGCCTGAAACTGTTGTTTGACTTGGTCTTCTGTCTATAACAATATACAGTAATTAATTTGAAACAGATCCTGAGAATGCACACAAAATAGCAGTTAATTCTTGACCTTGCTGCCCAGATGTTGTACTTCAGTCCGAGACTGCAGATGCGAAGCTACTAAATCCTTGTAATTGATAGCAAATCTCATAATTAATACCTTTCATAAGATCAAATAAGAAGGGTATAGGCTGCCTTTCTTACAGACATGGGCAGACAACCTTCTCTTGAAAGGGATAAGAAAATGTCCTCCGCTGATGAATCCATCTCAGGTTTACTTTGCAGCATAATCCTATTTCCTGCCTGATACACTGTTTTCATTTCACATTAGTTCCTGCTTTTTTAGAAGTTTAATTTATCTAGATGGTAAAAACAGGTGCATTTATCCATATAGATGTAGATATAGATAAATTCGTGTGTGTATGCATATAATGAAAAATTAAAAATTTCCATCCCATAATCCCAATTTAATATTTCATTTTGTCCAGGTAAACATATAAAGATATACATTCTCCATGTAAGTGCTGATACTAATGCTAGTTATGAATTATATGGTTATGTATTTCTGACAAGATTATTTTATCAGAATTTCCTGTACAGTCTTACAAGGAAGTGTTGGGGGAGATTGCTGCCTTGCAGTGGGTGTATTTATATACTGAAGACTAGAAGATAACTTCATTGTGCTGGTACAAGTAGGGATCACTGAACATTTTCTGACCTGAATTAATATTTTGAATGGAGCTTTCATGGAATTGTAGTTTGAACAGGTCTTCCACCACTGCTTTCAGGGGTTTCTATAGTAACACTGATGCAAAAAATGTTCCCATAGGAACCCAGCTGTGAATAATAACAGACAACTGAAAACATTTTGTTTTTGCATCTCAGGTTAAGTAGTCCTTCAGAATTCATGGAAATAGTGAAACTCTTTCTGCTTAATTGATAGATTCTACTTCTCTTCCAAATGGAGAAGTATTTGTGATTTCAGAGTAAACACACAATCTATTGCTGAAGTATCATCCTGAGAACAATGGAGAATGCTAGAAACATTGAGCGTAAAATTTGCACTGGCTTCAAATGTTTCATGTTGAAAGAAACTTCCAATACTGAATACATAGTCAAAAATTATAACTTCAATTGTAACTTGCCATATAAATGGGTTTACATACTTCTTGAAGATCAAACTTATGGTGGTTTTCTGACCTCCCTGTGCAATGAAGATCAAGACCAAAAAGGTTTCAAGGTGGAGGATACTATTGGTTGACTTCAGTGTCTATTTATAGATCCCCTCAAAAACATTACTTGTTTTTTTTTTCAGCAATGAATTTGTCAGTGTTTGTATTAAATGGGATATCTTAACATCACAGGATGCAATATTTGCTGAAGCTGTTTGTTATTAAATTTAGTTCTCCTTGTACATGTAAACTGCCCTTTGTGCAAGTAGTTACCTTGTTTGTATTTATTTCACTTCTATTCTGAATACAAAGGGAACCAATCCAGTGTTTGTGATTGGAATAAACTTCTTAGCTTGAAAGCATTTCAGGGCTTCATGTGGTGTTTTGTACAGAGTAAGGCGAAGTGCACACGGAGCTCTGAGAATATATGGTGACAAGACCTACTGAGTTACAACAAGCAGTGGAAACTCTTCAGTAGTAAAGAGGACGCTGCAGATTGTTTATAAGATCTAAAAATTCAATGGAAGCCAAATAAGAATTGTGAACATCATATTTATATGAGGAGAAAGAAGTTTTCTAAGCTCAGCTGCTGTGTTGCTCTTACAGATACTTAGGTAGCTTAACAGACAGAATGAATGTGAACATGAAATTACATTGTGTAATTCTGCTGTTTTTTGTGAATGGCTGCTGCACACCGAAGCTACATCATGGGTATGGTTTCAGGCCCTTGGAAAAGTTAGCTTATTAGCTCCAGTGGTGACATGCGTGTTACAGTCTCAAGATCAGATAATCAGATCTGTCTTTGCAATGAAATTACTGGTGTGGTTCTTGTCATTTGTCTTAAAAACACTTCTTCATGAAACAATAATCTTTCTCAGTAAAACAACCATCGGAAAGTTAGAGCCAGTAACTTTCAGTTGCTCTCAGTTAACTGGTGGCATTTAATAAAAGCAGGTTTCCTTCCTTGGCTGACTGGCTTTGTGCCTCGGCTGTGAGAGGCAGGGGTGAAGACAGACCGTCACATGGTGCTCTTTGGAAGGAAGACAGGAGCTCCTTGCACTTTACAATGGAGTCAGCACGGAAGAACCTCTACGTTGACTACAGGCTTAAAAGCATAACAACTTGTTTTGACCTTCTTTTTAGAAATGAATTTTTTGGGGGGTCATTTTTAGTTCAAGTACAAGCTGCAGTGCTGAAAACAAAGGTGCAAATGAGAGCATAAGGAAATAGAGTTCTACAATCTTTTATTGGATTGCTTTGCATCCCAATGTTGTTTTAAAAAGCATTGTCCTCTGTATTCACTCCTCTGATCTCTCTGTGTGTTAGTGAACCACAGCTTTGCAGGAGTTCATGTTTACCTTCGGAAAGAGAGCCAGATGGTAGGAATCCAGACAATAAGGGTTTTCCATTCTTGTTTGTTATCAAGAACATGGTGTGAAAGCACTTGGATGATCATTCTGAGGATGTTAGTAGCTTCTGTGTAGGCTAACAAGGGAGAATGCCGTGTACAGATGTCTGAAAATTCTTTGTCTACTTTCTCTTGGCAAATATTTTTGTTTCTATCTAACCAGTAAGTGCCCGATCTTGCTAAATTAAGTGGATTTCGCAACATCTGGTTCTTGATGAGAACTTACTTCTGTTTTGAAAACAAGATGGAATAGACTTCTATTTCCTTGAACATGAACGATGTGAGTTTGTGCCTGGAGGGTTGATTTTTCTGGCATTCTCACGATGGGGGCTATTCAGGCATTACCACTTGAGATTTTTTTTCCCATGCACTGGAGGTTCTTATCTATACAGCTGGGTGGAGGTGAGCAAACATTTCTTTTTAATGAGTTGTTCTCAGCACATATTTGTGATATAGTGGTGGGATGGTGTAATGTCTAAAAAATTAATAAATATCTTACTGACATTTCTTCTTCTCACTATTATTGAAATATTAAAGGAATTATTTTAGGCTGCTCATTCAAAGCCAGCCAGTGAGTGATCTTTCTAAACTTAGGTTTTACACTATTCATGAAGCAGTGATACTTTCTTAAAGAAACACAAGACAGGGTGCCCTTGTATCCCATGTCAAACAGCCAAAAGTCCTTCTGTTGGCTGGTAGCCAGGACCACCTCCTATTTCAGCTGTGAGTGGAGTTCCTATATGTCACGGGGATGATTCTGTAGTGGTGTATCTTGAATGTAATTTATTGCATTAACCTTCAGTAAGAAATGAATGAATGATGTTAACAGCTTGACATCAAGCACGTGCTTCTCTAGAAGCTGAAACATTAGATCATTAGGAATCTGATTTTTAAATCAAAATATCTAACTTGGTCATCGGATTTTTTTTTTCTTCATTATATCAGTCTTAATCTTGACAGGAAATGCAAATAAATGCAGAAATGAAGAGATGTTATGTAGCTTCTCAAGGTTTTAGTGGTGATGGGATATTTTGCAGTGCTGTGCATTGATTCATTGTATAAACAAACATGTCCTGAAGAGAGCATGGGAAAAGAGTAGGTGTGGGACAACTCACTGGTACCTGCTTCAGTGCTGGAGGCTTTCATCTGTGTATACCCAGATGTGATGGAGCCATTTTCCTTTCCTAGTGCTTATGACACTCAGTTCATGGTAATAGGAGAGCAGAGGATTATGCCAGCATTCAGAAAGTCAGCACAGCTACTGAAAATCCTTCATCTGCTTTTTTTTTCCATAGTGGATATTCTAATCTTGCTCACCTAAGCGGATGGTTGTTTCCAGATGTCTGGCAGTTGGTTGTATGGAAGTTTGAAGAGCTCATATCTGCAGAATCAGCCCTTAATTAATTGAACATGAACACAGTCATTAGAAGGCCAGTTTTTCCTCTAAGTCTTCTGAGCTTTTGTTTTTTTACTGAGTATTCATTAGGATTTGTGAAATGTGCTTTTATCTCCGAGCAGAGGACCAGCTCAGTATTTTGAATGCACAATTTGGATATTTGTATCTAAAAAACTGTGGTAGTCAGTGCTGTGTGTGCAGAGAGACTGCAGGATCAGATGAAGATGAAAGTTACATGAGCTTAACGTAAACTAACATAAATCCTTCATTTTATCTCATCATGACTCAAGATAGATAATGCTGTTTAATTTTTTTCTTTTTTAATAATTACTTTACAACATCCAGTGGATATTTTAGTCTTTAGATTCCTTTATACTGATGTACTTAACTGCAGTTAGCAACATAACTTCCAGCACAGTACAGGTTGCACACAAAACAGTGATTATTCTGGGAACCATGCTCATGAGGTATCTGTCTACAACTTTCAGTAAAAATACCTTTGTTCAACTGATACTTTTATTACATCTATTTATAGTATCCGTGCATGGGAACCTAAATAGCAAATCCTGCATATCTTAAGGACAAAAGCATTATTTTGTGACTTAATTATTTTTTAACCATTGTCAGTAAAGTGTTTGGGGTATGTGGCTGTGTTCTGTCCTGAGTTTTGTGTGGCAAGAATAGTTATAGATCGTACTCAGCTTTTGCACTGATCTGCTCTGTGAATGTTATTGATGATGATGATGATCGGTGAGAAGAAAAGAAATGAAATTTTGCTCACTGAACAAACAAATGCAACCAATAGTTTTTGCAAAACCATTTAAAGAAAGGTTTTGTTTCCAGACAAACATTTATGATGATGCTGGTTTAATCTGAATTGCAGCTTTTTTTTCTGAATGCAAGCAGCAGATGGGGCAACTTAAACATTTTGTAAGCTGAATAATAGTTACTTTGTTCTTGATGGAAATGCATATTTATTTTTTAAACAGCGCTCCCTGCTGAACACCAGCTGATGTCCATAACCCTGTTTAATGCTTTATCAGAATTTATTGCAGCGTCTTGTTTCTACTGTATCTAAAATTCTCTAGTATATATATACTTTGTTTCAAGAAAGAAAGCAACATTTTGATTGATTATAATTAGCCTCCTAGAAACAGAAATAGAAATTGACTCCTTTGTCCCTACAGTCTCTGTGTTCACTGTATATTTAATTTAGTGGCTCTTCTTTTCCAGTCTTACACATCACAGACTACGGAATAGTTTTTAGAAGCATTCTGGTTTGAGGCAGAACCTTGGCTTAGAGCAAAAAATACACATTACCTGTGTTGAAAAATCCTGCATGCATAAATACTTTGTCCAGTAAGATTTCAAATTACCCTTCTTGCATAGCAGAATTGTAGGAAGCTATCAGGCATAGAAGTCAGTACAGGGCCTTCGGTATGATGCAGCATTCCTTTTACCAACACGTAAAATCTAATGGTTCCAAAAATAGAATTCTTTTGGTAGCTTTATCTTTGTATTTAAAATAACATTTAGTAATTCACTAGAGTTTTTATAAGACAATGGAGTGTTTCTTTAATTAGCTTGTATGCTGTTGCAATTCAGTGAGGAGTTACCCAGTCAGTAGAATTTTCTTTGAAGTACTGCACTGTAGAAAAAGAGAATGTTTTACAAAGTCTGCAGTTGTCCCATTCTTTTCCAGTACAGCTCTCACTGATGTGATAGACAGCTAGGAGGACAAATCAAAATAACTATATCAAAATAAGATAGTGAAAGACCAAGCTGAGAGCTCCACATGCGATCTTGTTTTTGCTGGAACTATATTTTATTACTTGAAGTATATTTGAGAACCAGAAGTTGTGCTTTACCTGACTTTGATTTAGGGGTGTGTTGGTCTGAGAAGTGCTGGCTCAGAACTCTGGCTGTGACACATGGGTACAATTAGCATAGGTGGTTTCTAGCTATGAGAGGGGCGAGACTTCCAGAACAGGCTGTCAGTAAGATAAAGAGGTACTTCTGGAGTTTTAAGGTCTTTATAAGCTTAAGGTAGGCTATAATGAAATGGTTGTGGTAGGAAATGAGAGTTGACGTTTTCACTATTCTCTCCACGCTTAGGCTTTGAATACCCCAATGAAGTTATCCTGGTCCAGTGCCAGGGCTCAAGGGAGCAACTGTTGCTGAAACTCACATGCCATCCTGCATTTTGAAAGGCTTTCTGTCAGCCCCAGTAATGACACACAGCTTGATTAAAGGCTCTCACAAGTACACAACTAATTTTATTGTTTTTGTTTTTTTTCCTTATTTGAAAGTTGGTTTCTTTGTTTCGTTTACGGGAATCATTGCTTTGAATGAATTTTGGATAGATTATAAAAGAGGGAAATAACAGACAGGTCAGATGCATGTAGGAGAAAATTTTTGAAGAAATGATTTAAGGTGGCCTATTTGGTGGTAAATGAGTGTAACTCTTAAGCCTGATTTCTTCTGCTCAGAAAAGATCTGTACAGCTAGAATGAAAAAGCAGTTAGCGGTGAGTTTCGATGCATCCTATAGGGATCAGGCTAGTAAGTCTCAGAAGGACCCGCAGTGATGGATGCATTTTATTAGCTGGTTAATTAAGCATGTGTTTATTAAAAGTGTCTTGTTTGTTGGGCATTTAGGGCTCTTGAATAATGAGAGCTTTAAAGAGAAATCTATAAAAAGCACACTACACATCTTGGAAAATTGGAGTCTGGTTCTACTCTGAGATCATTCATGCATGCTGCTGCACAAAATGGATACAAAACACTGTCAGGACAATCAATAATCTGTGTAAATTCTTGTTGACTGCATTCTTCTCATAATGAAATTCGAGTTCCACTGAGGATCTTGGTTTAGAAATTGAATTTCTTAATATTTTAACTTGGAAAGATGTAGTAGGAGAACTTCTTAGTTGGACAGTCATCATAAATCTGTGACATAAACTGCAGTGTGCTTGAAATATTGGTGTTGTTTGTGGCTGGCTACTAGAGTGAAACCTGAGAATACTATCACCAAGGTTTGAGTCGCATCAAAGTTGTTATAACTATAATATATCTTATTATTTGCATTATGTTAATATCCCCTGCCACTAAACTGCGTTGGTTTGGTCAGCTCCAGCAGGTCAGTCAAGCTTTGATCTGACTTCATGTGTAAGGACTCAGTAATGTTTGCCTACCTTAGCAGAATCATTTAAGATCTTACTTCAGGATCTTAATGAGTGAAAAGCGCTCATTAAGAGTGAAGCGGATAACATTATGGTTGCTTTTCAGAAATAATTGTGCAGTGATAATTATGGGGTAGGAAGAAGCTTTTTGAATGAGTAAAACGTGAAGTCAGCTCCTCTCGTTGTTCCCATCACACACGGCTGTGGCTAGCTTGCTTTGCATGGAGCTTGGCATAACCTAGCTGTTAGGGCCAAGGCCCATTTGGTGGCCACCTAGACAGCTGTATGTGCACAGCTTGAGTCACCGGGCCCAACTGCAGCTTCAGCCATGCACGGGGTCAGGGCTGTCCCTGCTTGTTGGAAATCAGAGTGATGAGAAGCTCTTGCCAGGCATTAAGCTGGTGAATCTCTGAAGGCTTGTAAGGCTGCCATGTCCCTTAGCTCTCCATCTCAATTAAAATGTTTTTCTGAACTGAAGAGAGAAACCTGTCAGGAGTACGGCCAAGGAAATCTAAGGTGTCTTAGTAACTGAAGTCTGTGTTTTTCTTTTCTCCTCTGTTGTCAGTCTGTTACTGATGTAGAAGACATGACAACTAAAAATGTAATTGGTAAATGGTTTTCCTTGTTTCATCCTGCAGGCCAAAACAGCAGCAGCAGAACAATTTTTCCTTGTTTCCTTCAACTAAAGGCTGGAATTTCAGAGGGGTAAGTTCGATGTTGTTTTAATATTTTTTCCTGCTTCGTTTTATTGGAGTGTGACTTTGTGGTTAAAGTATGGTCTGTCAGTGCTGAAACTGTGGCAGAACAGTAGAATAAAAACTTTTTGTTTTGTGACCTTCTAAAATGCTTTGTAAAAACAAAACAAAACAGGTTTTATGTGATTGGCTAACTTACTGTGAAGGATTGGGGAGACAGCTCAGTGTAACAAATTTAACAGTGTGATTTGAAAATGTGAAGTAAAATTGATTTGTTTTCATATCTGAAAATTAATCAGCAAGACTGACAAACACTAATCTTTAATAATTTTTTAAAAATTACTTCTTTTTATTTTTATTTTTTTACTCTAACGTACATGTTGGTAGAGTTATTGGAAACTTGTATTTCTGAATTTTGCAGAGGTACAGATGGAGAATGCCAGCAAAAATTACCTGGATTTCTTACAAGGTGGGGAGGGAACAGGTTTTATTTTTGATGTGTTGGTTGGCTGAGCAAGGACATCTGCACACAGACAGCAGAATGAAAAGATGTGTATAAAAGCAAAGCAGATGAAACTGAGAACTTCAGTATTTTTTTTTAGCAATATCAGACAGTTTTTTCCGTGTCTGTTTCAGGTTGGAGGTGTGCTACTCACACAGGTTAATTCTTTCAAAGTGTCTCTTCAAGCAGAACCTTCTATATGATTAATTGAAAAGTCTAAGGTGGTGGTGGTGATGTTCAAATGGCAGCAGTGTTTGCTGCATGTGTAAGTACTGTAGCTTGGAATATTTCTAGGAGTCACTGTGTTGCATCTCAGGAGTAGTGTTTCTGTAATATTTTGTGCTCAAATTAGATATTTTTAAGTAGAGCACCCACCACTGCTTGTTGTGAAAAGGATCTTCAGACTGCTTCCTTCATGTGTAGATGCGAGGATGTGTGGGAGTTGTCTGCCCTCTTGTTTCTAAGGAGCCTTATGGGACACCAGCGCAGACTTTGAGTTCCATAGCTTTAGTACTTCATAAAATGCATAGTAATTGGCAGTTGAAGAAAATTATCCAAAATAAAGTACTGCATCCAGGGAAGAAGCTGTAGCAGTTGTTCACTGGATCTGTTCAGATGCTGAAGCTGAGGGAGCTGAGCGCTGGACCAGAGAGCTCAGTCTCTGCTGACTTTTGCAATGCGTTGGCATCAGCTTTGTTTTGATGGGTGGAAAAAGTGTGTTATGGAAAACTCATTGAGCAGACTTCAGGTCACAGAGGTTTTGGCACAGGTGATTAATGATAAAAGATTATTTTTGATATCTTTTCTTTAGCAAATATGAAGTCGTACTGGGTAAATGACCTGTGTTAATGTTGACAGTGGATGATAAGTGCCATTCTTGAGTGAAACAAAAAAAAAACTGCTGAGATGACTTATTCATAGCTATGCTATTTGAAAAACACCTGTGCTGTTCCTATACTGTAAAGTGTAACGTGAGATCATTTCAACAGTCACAAACAATAAAACAGAGGAAGGTTGTTAAGCATAAAAGGATGATGTTTTATGAGTTTACCTGTCCTCACTTTGCAGTTGGATCAGATCACTGGTTTAGCATGTCTGTATCTCATGCTGATCAAGTAGGCTTGTTAAAGCTTCAGCGAGCAAACACCAACGTAAACCTCAAAAAAAGATAAGAGGGCCCAGATGCTTAACTCTTACCAAGGGGAAACTCCTCTCCCCTTCTCTCTTCCTCTCTGTGCTTAAACATATTTTATCAGAAGTTTTTTTCCATTTCAAGGTATTCTTTTGAATCTCATGGTTTGATTTCCTCCGTTGGAATTTCCATATAAAGATGATATCACTTACGTTTCTGCCAGTGCCGTTTTAGATAACGGTAGCATTTATTTCCAGAAGATTGAACGGTGTTCTGTGTGACAACAGAAAGCTGATTTAGGTTTAAAAACAAATTAAAAATAGTCTGTCAAAATTCCTAACATTCTTGTTTTGGTGAAATTTAGTCTTAAATGTACCAAGCAATGCAATCTCTCTGGTGTATGCTGCTCCTGCATATACTCGTAACCCATCTGATGAATTTCTTCTCTGAAGGGATTGCACAGTCAGATGAACAACAGTGTTTTAGTGGGAAGGTATTTATGGAGAGAACTGTAGTTTCTGAGATATAGAAACACTGAAACACTGAACCTGCAGAGGGAGATAAGAATATCACAAACTGGATGCAAGTGTAATTGGAAAACCAGAACACAGGAGCTTAGGTGGTGGATGTGGTACTTGGAGTATGAGAGAAATAAAGCAAGGGAAGATGGTCGGTGTGGGATTGGAGAGGAGAAGAGAATCATGATGGAGAAAACAGTGAAAGATGTAGTGATAGTGTGAGAGAGTGGAGAGGGATATGGAGGAAAGCTGGAGTGTGTGGAAACAAAACCAACCAAACAAAAACCAGAAGCATTCTGTATCATGCCCCTAGAGGTGGTGGATGTGAAGACTGAAGCTTCTTGGCTTCTTTGTGAGTTATGATACAGCCTTGAGTTACGTGCCTGTGTGCTATTTTATCCATAGTAAGTGTAATCATGCTTATTTGTAAGTAATATCTGAATTTGTATAGCCTACAAATCTCTCCTGAGGAGTCTTAGATTTTAACTTCTTTGTCTATTTCCCCTCCTGCTTCCTCAAAATCACCACTTCTGTTTTTATCAGCAGGATAATTTTCTAGAGTGCCTTAATTATATGAGTGATGGGCTCATGCAACTAAAAGCCTTTAAGTGATTTACTTTTTCCTAATGAAGTATTTAGATGCATTTACAAGAATGGTCCATAGCAGCCCTGCTGATATGACACTTCAGGTGGCTGTGAAGAAACTGTAGCCAAAAGAAAAGCAGTTACCTGGTTAATGAGGAGTGCCAGGCTTGGAGGCATAGTTGAAGGGGATGCTGCTTTTGTCTGTGCTTATCATTGATTTTTCTCTATACTGTTCCACAAAGAGCTAGCATCACTTCCTGCATATTTTAAACAGGCATCTGAACCATTATGACTGTTTCTCTTTTACTTCTCCAACACTATAGTGCTAAAAATAAATCAGTAGCGAAATCTAAACCAACATTTTCTACTTGAGACATTCTGAGATGTTTGGTATGCAGTTACCTAAAGATTTAAGATAATTTACTGCAACTGTGCTTTTTCATATTTCCTTGTTTTCTGTTTCCTTTTTGGTTTTGCAAAAGCATCTAACCAAGCTGCAGATGCGGTCATCTGGGAGGGAGGCTGATCTAATTTATGAGAAGCTTGACATAAAAATGTGCTAAACTTGCTGCAGGTCAGTTTTAGGTTTCTATGTGGTTTCCTTGCTAATTTTGTTTCGTATATGTGTGTGTGGAGGAAAAAAAAAATGTATTTCATGCCAAATGGGAAGAATTCCTCACTTCTCGGATAATATTCGCAAAACAGTGTGTGTGTTTTGTGCTGGCTGGCAGACTTCGTTTATTCCCTTCAGGGAGCATGACTAAACAAGGAACAGGTTGCTAAGAGAATTTTTTGTGTTTTTTTTTTTTTTCCTGGCTGTAACTTGATGATTAATTACATAAATTACATGATCATATACCACTGCAGAAAGCACCTTTTGCTTCTGGATTCTGACTAGTTCTGTTTAATTGAGTACCAGTGGATACAGGTGTTGCTTAAGAAATGAAGTTACCAAGAACAGAGGCTGTGGCATCATACAGGCCTTTAGTTGGACCTGTTGAAGAAAACTTATGAGCTGATGTCTATAGATTAAACGTGCTTCAATACCATTATCTTGTACTGAAGTATGAACAACGTAAGACCAATGAAATTTTTAATGCATGTTATTGTATGCATTGAAAAGCACAGCTTTTATTTTTATTTATTTTTTTCTTTTCAATGCACATGTTTTATAGGCACAATTTCAAGAGTTTCTTCCTTGGAGTAAAAAAAGGTTTCTTGTGCATGATGGCAGCTGGTGCAGGAGGAGGGGCTGCTCTGCTGGGGCAGTGCAGTTTGCATTCCCGGTGCCTGCTCTCACTGTGTGCTCGTGCATTTCCCTCTGTGGAAAGTCCTCTGATTTCTTTGTAATGTCTGCAGCTTGCTGAAGAAATAGTAGGTGGATTCTTGATCTCTGATCCATCTCGCCCCTGTTTGAAAAGAAAACTCTCCATTTCTTTTTCTCTTTTCTGAGAGATGATACTTGTGCTCTGCTTGCTGCTTTTATATCTCTCCCTTTTTCTTCTTTCAGCAGAATTGCAAACTCCTCCACTTCAGAGTTAATTGTCCCAGCACTTCTTCCTCCTTTAGTCTTGGTTCAGGATTTTTTTAATCCTGCTTTTGTGGAGGAGCTGATGTGCTTCTGTCAACATTCAGGCCAGAATGCCTCCTATATCTGGTATTAGCAGTGGTGAGAAGCAATTTTGTATGCCTTTCTGCATTACTGTTTTAGATGATGGATACTGTAAACATCACACCTGCATAACAGGTTCAGTAGAAGCTGATTTCCTCTGTAGTCTTGCAGTTCGTTCTTTGTAGTGTTGCAGGGGTGGGGAAACTTTAGAGCAGCAACATTGGAGACAGCAAGAGCATTAGAAATCTCTGTTCACGATGCGGTATTTGTAGTTCAGAAGACTAGATCTCCTAAATTGCTGCAAGCATACAGCTTGGATGCTGTTTTTCACTTTTAAGAGAGCTGGCTTTGATGTCTTCCCTGCTTAACCTCTGGGCGGAGCTTGAAATATTTGAGTTTATTATTGGTTTTGTTTTTGAGCGAACCATTGGAACTGTTGTTGATTAGTCACAAGGCTAATTTTTCTTGGAACAGCAAGGTTTATGTTGGCAAAAAGATAGAGATGCTATCAGAAATTCATTGTGTGGCTTTTGCGTAACTGGATCATAGTCAAGTCCATCTGTAGTTCCAAAACTCACATCAGAATTATGGTGTTCTTAATGTATACAATGAATTTAGAATTTTTGAAAGATTTAAGAGTGTGTTATTCCAATCTGATGCATGTTTTAATTATCATAGTAATAAAATTTTATCTGCAATGTATGATGGGCATGGTTATGTCAGAATGTTTTATTCCAGCAATACATGATCTGTAAGTGGGTCTTTAGACCTGTGGTAAATGGCTTTGTCCTTTGGAAGGACTGGTGATCTGTGTACATGACAAGGTTCTTCTCATACAGCAGTGCTGCAAAAATCTTGGATGTGTGCTGGGGAGACATCTATGAGTTGTCCATAGAAAGGTGTTGTTAACCCTTGCCTCTCACTACTGACACATGCTATGCTCAGCATGGTAATTACAGAAAGTGTGTTGTAAATAAGAGAAAGGAGAAGGTATTTTATGGCTATGCTCATTACAGTTTTGTTGTTGTCTTTTAAGTTGTATTTTTAAGTGCTTGAATGAGATGAATGAGGCAGCCTGCTCTTCAGGTTTTGCCAGGTTTCTCATCATTTGGGATTCAGGTTGAAAAATAACAGTTTCTTTTATATGCTTTCACAAAGCACACTATGAGCTGTTACTGCTCATGCTTTCTAGAGAATTCAGTAACGCTTAAGAGTTCTCAGTGTTTTCACAAATTCTGCTGTTTTATTAAACTTCAGCAGCTTTTATACCAAAGTCATCTTTGAGTGAAGTACATAGCCTCATCTACAAGGCCACTTTCAAGTTAATTACATGCTAGTTTTATAAAATATGCTTTATATACTTCTTATGGCAATGATTTTGGAGCATGCATGTGGAGCTAATGTGTTCCTGAAATGAGGAGACTCATAGGCTTTTACATCTGTGAGAATTTTCCACTGCTTGCATTGTAAAAGGCATGCATTACATTGCTTGTATCTTGAGTTCATTGAAATTAATATTGTCAATTTTATGATAACAAAAAAATGATATCTCTTTTCTAAAGTTCACTTATAATTCCATGTTATATTTTCGCAGAATAGCTGTTTTCTGGAGATATGCAGTATGCAGTTCCTTTCGGACTTTGTTTTATGGATCTCTCTAGGTGTTTTGTAACAAGTTTATTTTTGTTCTGGGTGTGATTCGTTATTTATAGTAGAAGCATTCTGTGTGTGCTATAAACCTGTTGCACCAGCTCTTTTACACATACAAACAGTACTGAGCTAGAAGCCACGTGTTTTAAAGCAGATAGGTTCCGTTGTCGTTCTCTTAGGCCTAGTCTGATGTTCTGTTATATAGCAGATTTCCTGTCTTTAATCATAGTTTGGGTGTTACCTTGTACTCCTGCTGTCATTTACTGTTCTTTTCTTTGTTCAACAGCAGATGAACCTGACCTGTGCTCAATTTAACTCACACCAAACTCTGCCCATTTCTTTGTGTTTGTTTCCCCAAACCCCAGCAGTGGCTGCTCTTTGGGAACACGTGATGTGATATCAGTATTTCCTATGACTTTGTTTCAGAAACTTTCATTGTAATGGTTAACAGTGTGATGCTGTTTTCCAGCTGTACTTGATACCGTTTTGTCTGAGAAAACCTTTTAGAAACAAATTTGATATATACGTTGGTATTTTAACTGTTACACTGTTTCAGAATAGCAGTTTTAATTTAAAATAGCAGCCATTCTGTCCAATATTTATGATGCATCCAATAGAACTTGATGTCATTGCAACCTGTGTGTTTTTTAACCTTACCATTGTGAAGGCCTGTTGTTTAGTTTCCCAGTGCTCTTAAAGTGTAAAAGTGGTCACTGATCAATATAAATTTGTTGTAAAATCTTCCAGTTTGTCGGTGCTTAGATTAGGTTTTAAATTAAAAATAAATGAGAGATGCGTGTGTAAGTGGTTGCGAAATCATTTTTTGCTGAAGCAGCTGGGAAATCCTCAGTACTGTAGTAGAGGTTTTATTCAGTTATCTGCCTCTCCACCTGCAGTTCCACAGGTTATTCTGATACAGGTTGCCAAGTTGTACCTGTGGCAGAAATCTATTCAAAATCTACTCAGAATTGAAGGAGAAGGAAAGCCTGAGGAAGAACTGAAAGAGCTTGTAAGAACTTGGGAACTGATGGTGGGGAAGGAAGTGGAGCTCCCTCTGATGTTTTCGAATGGAAGAAGCATTCTGAGTGGGTTTCTTGATACCCCCTTCACTTGTGTGAACACTGTTGTTCTTCCTAAGCACTGAAGTGCTTTTGAAACCAGGTTTGATCTAAGACTTCTGAGTCTTAGAATGAGTTCTAGTTATGTATAAAATAAACGTAAGAGCAAGGTTCTTATTGAAAGCTAATGCTATTTTCTGTGTTCAGTGAGCATGGAAGAATTCATAAATTATTTTATGAATTAGTTTTATTAATTAATTGTACAATGAGTAATTGTAATATTTTTTTGAGAGTTAACTTTAGCATCGCTCAATCGCATAATACACAGTTAGAAAGCAGTTTCAGTCTGTGCCAATGCTGACTTTGAAAAGCTTTTTCCTTTTCCAAATACTCTTACAAGTTTTCAGCGATTCATAACCTTAAATATTCTCAGAAAAGTGGAATAAGTTTCAGCTGTGTCTTCTTCATCCAAAGCAGATGGACAGCTGTGTGAAACAGTTGTAAAGTGAGGGGAGTTATGGACCCGTCCTAGGAAGGTTAGCTTGCACGGGACTGAAAGAAGAAGATGGGAGACCTGCCATCTGTATCATAAAGAAATACCAGTAAAATCATTTGGATTCAGGGCTGCCTCCATAGAAAATTGGAGGTCTCAAGCCTCTTGGGGAATGCTTTGTTTTGTAGGAGTGAGCACCAACGTCCTGCAGCCTCCAGGATCTGACCCTGTGAGTGTGTTACATCTTTTCTTAAAAGACTTGTGAGAATCTCCCTGGCTTCTGAATTGTGGCTGGAACGAGGTGTGAAATGGTGAAAGTTTGGTGTGACCAGAGCTGAAATCATTGCCATCAGAAATCTGTGCACACGTGAGAGGAAAAAGGTGAGCTGAATGTAGAGTTTTGACTTGCACAACTTTACTGAGGCAAAACTTTGAGGGTTACAGTTCTGAATTTCAGCACTGAATTTAATCCTATGTTCTGGATCTTGCCCAGAGCTTTTTCAAAGTATTTATTTTTCAAGCCTGGGTGAGGGATTACCAAATTCTGATGGCAAGGGATTAGAGTTTCCTGTGATGGGATGAGTTCTTCACTTGTAGAGAACTCCCACAGATAAAATCAGACATTGCACTTCCTTGACATGTCCTCAAATGAAAAATTTGGGCCCTCTGCCAACCTCATCTTTGGGCTTGGATTCTGGGCTGATTCTAAAACAGTCTTTGCTGAGCTCTTGCCCTTATTCCTCAGTTAGATGAAGAGCTGTTTAGCAGAACCCTTAACTTCTGGAGTACGGAATTTTTCTGTGAACTAGATGTTTAAAAGCTCCACCTAGTATATACCAGATGCTCTATCTTCTGACTGAGGCATCTATATTTAGAGATAGTTATGCTCTTTTGAGTTAAAGGCTGTTGCAATTATTTGAGAACTGAGCATGTAGGAGGCGGACCGTGCCTCAGTTATTGAATCCCAAAGCTCCCTCAAGCACCTCTTACTTGAAACACATCAGTGTTGCATTTACCTCAGCCAGACTGCTGCCATTCCCTTTACGCTCGTTAGCGATTTTTAAAGCATTCCTGTCTTCAACAAGTATTATTCTGAGCAGTGTGGGAAAAAACAAAGCAGAGAGAGACGTGACGATGTGTGTCACTCGGCTGATGATACTACTAGTACACTGCATGACAGGAAGCGAGAGCAAGCTATGTGGCCGCGTGGGGAGGAGTTGCTGCCGAAAACTGAAGGAGAAGCATAGGGACTTCTTTGCAGCAAAGAGTTTGCGCTGTCAGGCTGAAGATTTGGAAGCCTCCTAAATCTGAGTACAATACAAAGTACCTCATGGTGTGGTGTTGTTTTTCTGTGCATCATCAGGTAAGTATACACTCAGGATCGTGTTACTTTTTATTGTTTGCTTGCATGGTATTGTAGTAAGTTGAAATTCGGCAGATAATGTTTCTAAGTGTGGCAGGATTTTAAATTATGTCTCAGTGAAAAAAATGATGCTTAGAAAGATAGTTCCCTTCTGTAAGAAAGAGACTTGTAAATAATGTAGATAAATATACGCTGTTACTCCCAGTGGGATAGATGATGGTTTAGTTTTCTCTGTGTTGGAATTTTATTGTTGTGGGACAGCAGGGGTTGGTTTGTTTTTTTTTCTTCTTTCTTTTCTTTTTATTTGTCTGTATTACCATAAATATGTAAATTTATCTGTCTCTGGCATAAAACCAATCATTTTTTCTGATGCTAGAGTTTAAATGGGAACTTTTTAAACTGTATGGATACGTTTTTGGATTATCAAAGTGAAAACTGTAATGGATCCTGTATATAGTATACTTGCAGGGCATAACTATTGTGCTGTGCTTGCACGTGTGTGAAGCATCACCTGGAAAGCTGTCTGTGCTTTTAGACTTTGCATTTTGGAAAGCAGCAAGACTGGTAACAAATATAGGAAATGGTTAGCATTTAATTTCTGACTATACTTAGTGACTTGTGTGGGATTTTACTTTTGGGGTATTGATTATGAATAAGAGTAACATGTCAGCGTCACAACTGGACAAATGTGACATCTAACTTTGCAGCTCTAATCCCACATCATATCTTCCTCCCACTGACTGCAGAGCCTCTTAGCTGAGAAGCAAAGTTGTTTCAAAACATTTGTGTATATGTTGAATAAAACTCTACCTTGAAGTTCTTAGAAATAAAGGTGATAAAGGTGAGGAACAGGAATGTGAAGCAAGTAAGTCAGGGCTCTGTTCAGTGGCCTGCATGCTCTTGTGTTTGCTGCAGATAAGGTGGCTTAAATACACTGAAGCTTAAAACTAAATTGTTAATGGGATATATTGTTTTATGTTCCCTTTAGCGGAATATTCAGTGGTGAAAGAGATGGTTTATGACAACTTTATTGCTCTGAATGTTTTTAAGATCTTCTGTGCGATGCTTTATGTGGTTCTAACTTAAACTGTGTTTAGGAGAAGAAAATAAAAATTGCAGCAGGCTCAGGAAGTTCATCAAGGCAGTCTGAGAAATATTCAACTTGTGAAATTGGCTTTAATACATGTTATGCATTTGATTTCTTGGTGTTTATTCAATGGCTCAAGAGTGAGGCTGTTGATTACTGACTGCTGTGCTGTAAAATTGATGTAGACTTTTTGGATGTACTTAATATTCATTTTTGCTGTGGGTATGTATTTTGGTTGTTGCTTACTCAAAAGTGTATAGCAGAAGAAATCTAATAAATGCTATGATTGTCATGGAATACCAGAGGGGATGCATGTCTGTCAGTGATGTAAGATCACGTGGATTCTCTGATATATTACAGTGCTCATGCTGAAATCCTTCAATTTGGGTGCATATTCTAACTCCTTGGCTATATATACATCTTCCAGAATCATTGAAAATTTCAGCCCTTTGTCAGTTTTGATTGAAACTGGGTAGAACTTTAAAAGAAAAATAATTTCTGAATCAGGAGTCATGGGGATATCCACCATGAGCCTTGTTTCCTGAGAAATTGAGCTGAAATGCATTTTTATTTGGTTTCAGTATAGTGAAAGACAAATAAAAGTAGCAATGTGTTTTTAGTGAAATTTTTGTCTAAGCTGAGAAATCCATTTTGGGCACAGCCATTTTATCCGTTCTGTGATGCTGAGGAGCAGTGTTTGAGGCACTTGGATCCAGTGCCCTATAGAAACCTGTCTGTGGTTTGAATGGAGGAGCAGCATAATGACACTGAATGCATGAGGCTGAGGGAAAGCAGATCAAGGCAGTGTTAGAGCAGTAAGGGGTGACTGCAGTTTATGCCAACATGAGCCATTAAAAGCACGTGGAGACCTAGCTTATGGAAATTTTCCTTCTACTGTATGTGGTTCTGGTGCTGAGCACAGAAAAAGCAAAGTAAGTTATTTTTTTTTTTTTGCAATGGAAGGCTCCTTGAGACTCTTGAAATTCTTAAAAAAGAAAACTTAAGGAAAAAAAAAATCACTAGAGCAAAGCTGTTTTTCAAGTGAGAAAGTTTCATTGTGATTTTCATTCTACAAACAAAAGCCACATGCAGGTGATGCAGGTTTGGAAGCAGAAGTGGTGGTTGACAGCTGTGATTTCACGTTCAGCTGAAGCCAGTGCAGTTCAGTGCTGCCCAGGCAGGGGAGGTCTCAGGCCTTCAGGAGCACAGCACCTTTAAGGGTAAAGTTATACCCTAATGTTGTTTTATTCTTGATTTTAGAACTGGGTCTACAATAAACTCAGTGTAAACTTTCAAGGTGAGGAGGCTCACCTTCATCAGGTCAGCGTGCTGGGGACACAGGCACTGTTTGCACACCAACTTCTTTTATCACACAGGGCACAAAGAACTGGATCTAAAGGATTGCAGCTCAAAGGGTCTGTGGGAAGTACAAGTGAATATAGATGGCGTATGGAGTTTTAAATTGCCTCTTAATTTTTCATTTCTACGTAGGTAAATTTAGAATCCCTGGATATTCATTGTGAGTGTTAGTTAACAGTGTAATTAATGTAGCAGTCCTCAAGTCTGCCTTGAAGTTCTGACTCAGTAAAGGTCATGTAATAATGATTGCTGATGACTCATGTAGTAAGGAATTCTCAAGGAGAAAGAAGAAAAAAAATATTTAATTTATTTATCTGAATTTGACTTACCTGATAGCACACTGAAGAAGTTTCAGCATGTTTGGCTTTCTGCTAGATTCCACTGACTGATACTCTCCCTGCCTTCTGAAAAGGGGAAGGAAGAAGGTTTAAATTAAGATAGAATAACCATCAGTCCTCAAACAAAGCTCTGCTGATCCTTGTCCTCACAGCATCCCGTACGTGCACACCCATTTCCTGTTGTTCGTGTTAAACACAGTGAATGTAATTTTGATTTCATTGTTCACTTCAGTGTTCATTTCATGTTACATGGACTGTGGAAAATCTCAAATCCATCATGACAGCATTGTAGAAATAAAACTTAATTTTTTTGCTCAGGGAGAGGTGGAAAGGAACTGCCATTTCACCAGGCAGGGATGTGAATGACTTAGCTACCCAGGGCTCAATGTCTGTCGTAAGTGACTGTCTTAGGAATTTTCTGCTATACTGTAACACATTTAGGGTCTGTCATTTTGGGTTTTGTTTTGCTTGGGACACCAAGAACAAGCAAGTTCTCATTACTTCTAATGCTCAAACAGCCCACCAGCTGAGTGTGTGCAGGGTGGGACACAGCACCCACAAACCTGTGTCATTCAGGTCATCTCCTTCAGTAGGAATTAAGCTTTTGCTTAGGTTTTTGTGTCAGGGAAAATACATCTGTAATGTCTCATATTCAAAACAGTAAAGGGCAGTGGAAATACGGAAGTAAGTTTTATTATAAAATTTCAAGGGAATTTTGGTTCTCTTTACAGTTTAAGAAAGTTCTTTTTGCCAAGGTAACATAAAACATAAAATCACAGAATTGTAGGGGTTGGAAGGGGTCACTAGAGATCATCTAGTCCTAACCCCCTCTGCCAAAGCAGCTCCCTAGACCAGTGCACATGTAGGCATGCAGGCGGGCCTTGAACGTCTCCAGAGAAGACTCCCCAATCTAGACAGAATGTGATAGGTAGATAGTTCTCCTTCTTAAAATTCCGTATCAGAAATCAATACTCTGGAATTACAGCCCAAGAAGGAAAGTGTGGTGCATTGTTCACCTGGAAGGAAGGCAGTGCTCCTCCCATGCCCCTAGGCTGTTGGGGCTGAGAAAGTCAGATGGTGCTGCCATACAGGTGAGCAGTAGGCTGTGCTAAGGTGATCTTGAAAGATGACAGGAGATGAATTTCTCTTGAACCAGGAATGAATGAATTAGCAGAGTTGTGAAATTCTAATGGGTTAGCTCTGAACTAAATTAAGAAAGAGGACCATATTCAACAGGAAATCCAGAGGTGTCTAGCTGCTTATTGCACAGATGCTCATGTGATTAATATGACATGGTCTCCCATTATACAGACTTGTTTCAACAGCTTTACATTGTACCAAGTCATCTTCTTTTTAAAGCATCTTTGCCTTTATTTTGTCTTAGAAACTCAAATGTCAGTGCAACAGTAATGTGATAGCATGGAAAACAATCCTTTGTGGGGCTTGTTCTTGTTCCAGTATCATGCGTGTTCTGGCTTTAAGCTGGTAAGGTGACACTGCTGCTGCCTCTTGTACTCGACTTCTGAAGTCTGCCATGTGAGGTTATATCCCACCACCTGTGGCAGGAAATGTTAAGTTAGGCATTATTCAACTAGCCTCAGGATACAAAGTCATTAACATTTTGCCTAGTAATTTTATACGCAGTATAAGTTGGGTTCAAGGCGTATGTTGTTAACTGCAGTGAGAAAAAGCGTTTAGTCAGAATCTTCTCTTATGTTACAGTGACCAAATTGCTTATCTAAAATATGTTATTTATTTTTTATATTACAACTGTGTGATTTGACTTCTCCCTGCTGCACATATCTCTTCAGGCCATGCAGTCCTAAAAAACCAATTCTTCTTAAAGCTGGTGACATGATCATAGATGATTGTAAGCAGTATTAACAAGAACTTAGGACACTTTGTGTGCAAGGTGATGAAACAGAATTAGAAAATCAGTCAATCTCTGGTGTGCTATGCGTGGGCCAGTACAGGTGATGTGTGGAGTGAAGATTCATGTTGTCATTTTTGGCTTAACACAGTTTTGTGTGATGATAGAAACCGGCATGGTAAATCTAACATCGTGTGATATGATGTGATTAGAAGGTGTTTACCCAAATGACAATTGAGAGCCCTGCTTACTGACGTTCTGCCAGCAAGTTCTACGTATTCCTTAACCTTGCAGCTTAGCCGATGTCTGTTTTTGAGCCATAAATTAATTTCCTTGTGACCCTTGAGTTTGTAGGGAAGACCTTACTGTGCACTAAGTGTGTGCAGTACATACAGCACTTATTCTTTCTCAGCTCAGCCTAAAACTTCTTCGCAATAGTTTGGTACTTCTAGCATCTTTTGTGTAAGGAATGCACATGGAATTATTGAGATAAAATGATAGGACCTTAAACATACAATAGAGAGCAATATTTAAGGGCTAATTTTCTGGCACATGGGAGGTAATGAGGTCAGCTGCCTTGCACTATAGCAACTGAGCCTGGAGTTGTAACTCCTTTGGGTAAAAGATGCTCACAGAGAGCAGGGATTAATTTAATCAGCAATATCGACTGCAGACTTTGCTAATCCACTTATTATGGGCAAAGAACTGTATCTGGTAGCTCAATTACTGGAATAAGTTTTGCTGTGTTGGATTTTTCCCCCACCCTATGTAGTGATAATAACCCTTGAAATTCTTAGAAAATTAATATGTTAATAGTGGTTGATGATATTTGTCAATTTCTGTATGAAATCACTTGGCTAACAAAGTCACTGGGACAGATGAGAGAAGTCATATTTTTAGTTTGCTTTTGTTTGTTTGGTTTGTTATTTGTCAGGAAGTAGATGAGCTGAAATACAGTGGGGAAAGTGATCCTTTAGGATCAAGGATGGGCAACCTTCATCTACATATGCAGGCTGTCCTGGCTCACACAGTGCCACTGCTTTCCTTACAGCCCCCCTCTGCTTTCATCTCTCTTGGTCTGTGCATCACAGCTGATACAAGTTTGTTTCTACTGAGCATATTGAGGTTTAGTTATGTAACCTGTGGGATGTAAGTCAGTATCTGTGTATTAAATGTTTTATGCTGTGCTTTTCCTCAATAGCCTTACCTTGGGGCATTTATGCTCCACAGATGCTATTTTGTGAACTGTAGCTCCTCTTTTGAACCCAAATACTCTGTTTAAATACACTGGTCCTAAGCTTACTACATGGTTGCTGTTGGCTAACTTCACTGCTACAGCTACAAGATGCTGTTTCCTCTGTGTTCCCTTTGATCCTGCAGTCTTCCTGGGATGCTTGCACCTCTTGCAGTTGGCATTGGCTTTAGCCGGAGCTCTGCTGTGTTGGAGCTGCCACACGCTTTGTTAAAGCCACTTTGTGTGGCTGACTGTGAGTGAACCTTTAAATCAGATATTTAGCTAAGTAACCGTCCACTTGTGTGCATTCTCTTTCCTCTTCAGTAGCAGTGAAATTACATCTGTTCCATTGCAGGAGATGTTTGTTACAGCTCCAGAATTCATAGGATTTGCTTCAAAAAGGACAGCAACTTCATGTTGGCTATATTGTGTAGGGAATGCATACTCAAGCATCACAGTGGTGTCTGCTGATGTCTTTTTGATTGATAGCTTCTGTTTGCAGAAGAAAATTCCTTTATTTTTCCCTGAATGATGGATTGACCGTCTTTTTTTGTTGTTGTTGTTGTATTATATTGATTTAACTAACTCCAATTTTTGCAGAGTGATGCTTAATGACTTAATTTAATACCATTTTTATACTTCTCCGACTTGAACAAATCTCAACCCAAGCTGCTAATACAGTTGTATCATGTCCATCTGTTTTTACCCACCCAAGAACTGTACTGTGAGTGGGAGTTGGTTGTGCACAGTCTGAGGTCTGAGATTTACTTTTATAAAGCACCTTTCACTGTGTAATGTGGTTGGAGAACTCATAATCCGGTTTCTCTTTCTAAATATGGTGAGAAGAACAGCATCAAAACACAGCTGGTCACTGATTTTAAAATCACCATTGACAGGAGGAAAAAAAAAATGAAACAAGTTAAATTTCATGAAAAGACAACAAAATTTTATTAAAAAACAGTGCAAGATGAAGATCTGCTCAAATCTAGTAGGTAAATATAAAAAGCCTCCCTACTTTAATTTTTAAACAGCATGCCATAAAGACTCCTGGATTTCATAATGTTCCTGAACTTACTGTAGCCTGAAGAGTCACAGACTGTGTGTGTACATGCAGTGCATCTGTATTTCCTGTTTTATTACCTTTCTTGACTTTAAGATGTGTTTAATATCTCTGTGTGATTCAGAAAATAGAAATGGCCACCTCAACCTGAACAATGTGAAGATCCTGACTTATAGCTGAACTCTGACTATCTTAAAATGTGGGAGTTCATTATGGCGTCTGTGTGTGGTGGGTTTTTGCTTTCTTTTTAGTGCTCTTCTTTTGACTTCTGTAGACTGGGAACTAAATCCCAGCTATTGTGAATGCTTATCTCTACTTGACAGCGGAAGACAACACAGCTGGATAAATAAGGATCATATATTCTGTGACTTCTCTTGTTTCCGAAATCTTTCTGGTCTGTTAGAAATGCAGAGCTCTGTTAAATGAAATTTCATACTTATTTGAAGGGCATGAAGATCAGTGTTGTGACAAACCTGTGAGAGGGCATCAAGGAGGAGTTGCCATTTTTTCAAAACAGAAGCTGCATGTAGAGCAGAACCTGGTCGCTGATGTGGATGTTGAAGTCCAATAGTGTAAATTTAATTTTTGCAGTATATTTCACCTAGCCTCTTCATTGCGTTACTCTGAGAAGAGTACTTGATCATTGAATGCATGTTTTCAAAAATGTGAATAATGGGTTTCGATTTTTTTTTTTTCTCCAGACCATTTCATGTGCTGCAATAATTGCCTTATCGAGTGCTGAAGTACGATTTACAACATGCAACAATTACTCACAATTTTAGTTAGAAATAGAAGTGTATTAGTTTAAGTGAAATTCACATACATGGTAATTATAATGATTAGTGAAGATGAAATTACTGCGCGTGTGTGTGTGTGACTTCACTATGTGTACCCATTTCAAGATCAGACTGTTAGAAGTTGATAATATTAATGGAAACTGAGCTTTTTTTTCCCACTTTGTTTTATAGAAGAAACGAAAACAGAGTACTCGAGATGAAGACACAATCAGTATCTGCAGCCTGGATGCAAGTGTGAGTGATTTCTTTTCCTTTGCCTCTCCTTTTAAAATAAAATCTGGATGTCACTGATGCTCTGAAACAAACCCGTATGTCTTTTTAGCTCTGTTGTTTTCATGCATAGAATGAATAATTTGTTCTGATTATTTAAAAGAAAAGATTATACTGCTTTTCTGTTTTCTACAGTGGTATTTTTAAAGAGGAAAATGAGAATTTGGAATGACAGTTGGTTGTAAAGCAGTGGGTCTCCTATTAGTAAGTAATAATCAGGATAATGGGCATTGTGAATACAGGACTTTAAAACAGACCTTTTATCCTATTATGTGGCTATAACGGGGATTTTATTTCAGTGATGGATAGTGCTGGTGTTGTGAAGCTGTGTGATGTGGTATTACTACAGTTATGTGACCGAGATGCATCGTTTTCAAAGTGGTCCACTGGAACACAGCATCACACTTCAGGTGTGAAGAAGCTAATAGAAAATGTTTTATACATTGCATGGTTTTAAGGCACATATGCTTTTTAAAAAATGCATTTTCTCTTTCTGAACTCTTGAGTATTTCTTAATTATTTCTGTATGTAAAAGTGAGACACTCACTGCTCTGAGTTGGTGAAAACTGATGTTTTAAAAAAAAAGGCAACATTTCAGTGATCAAAGTCTGCTTACTTGAAGAATGATCTACAGGGACTAAAATGGTTCCCTTTAATGTCTGAGTCAAAGCGTGCACGTGTGTGTGCAATGACAGAATATACCACCTTGAGTGCTGTTTCCCATGTAAAGCTGTGACTTTTAGCATTTAGCATTCAGTAGTTTAAATCCGTGGGATTAAAAGAAATGTAGATGAATTTACCATTCCCTCTGGTGTCTTTGTTATTGCTTTCAGTCTTCTTGTTTTTCCGCAGTCAGCTGTTGAAGCAGTTTTCCCTTTCTGTAGAACTTGCATGCAGTACAGACAGAAGAAGTTAAAAAATAGAGAATAAAAGTTTTGGCAAATCTTTACGTATTAGCAGATGTCATACCTACTGCTGTGGTTTCTTTAGCAATCAAATTTGTTTTTTGTTTAGTATAAACGTTCTTTGAAGAAGCAATTACGTTTAAGGTTCATCTGCATAGGAACATGCAGACATGCAAACTCTTATAGGCACCTCAAGTTGAGTGAGTAGAATCCTGGACCATTTGGGAGTTCACAGACTCATGACAGCCTGACCTGAATTAGTGTGCTAGTTAATCCTGGTAGACATCATGTTGGGCTAGCACTTCACTGCTGCAGTTATGTGACTCCACTTATAGCTCTACACTATTCCCATGCAAGGTAATTTGTGCCCCTTGAACTTGCATGCTTTTGGGTTCTGGGAGAGTAAAACTACATGGTATTGCTAGGTTTTTACTCTAATTTCACTTGCTTCCCTGGGAAGCTTCTGCTTTGTGCTACTGCTGGAGACACGGTATGGGCTTCAGAGTTCCAGCTTTAGCCAGTGTGCCCATTCTGAAATTACTTTTATTGGCCCAATCTGCCTATCTTTTTCTTTCAAGTGGAAGCAATTTCAAAATGACACATTAAAGGCCTTACACGTACTTGGAGCATTTGGATTGCAGCATAATGTACATACAGAAATGTTGAGGCTCCTTTGTCTGGCAACTCTTCTGTGTCTTTGAAAAGATGGACCAAATAACTTGTGTGTATTCTCAGTGAAAGCATTTTTTTTCCAGAGCAGTGGAGACGGGTACAAAAATGGAATGCACGTGTTCCCCATTAAGAGTGTAAGATTCTAATGAGAGTCGTTACGTATTACTGGAGTTTTCAAGTAATAAATCTAGTATATCTCTCATGCTTGGTATGAAAATCTTTCTCTCTCAAAAATGTACAAACAAACCAAATGAAATAGCAGATGTACAGCAGTCAGATATTTACTTGTTAAATACAGCACTTTTCCTGTTCTACAAGATTAGGTGAATGTCTCTCATTTGATCCCTCCAGCTCATGGAGCTGCCAACGTGAATATGTGCTGTCAGCTCCATGGGGCAGTTACTGCTGTGGGGACTTCAGTGTATCACTTCAAGAACATCCCTTGTGGTGTTGGTAGTAGTGTTTGCTTGTTTGGTTGTTCTCCCATGTTTGCCTTTGGCAGGAGCTAATGGAAAGTTCTGTCAATCTTAGGTCAGTCCAAGTGAGTCAATGTTTGTTCAGCACCTTTGTCAGGAGGGTGGAAGATAGGAACGAGGGAGGGCTTTAACCATTTAAAGACTGGAGTTGCTTTGTGCCTTGGAAAGCAATATACTTATTCAGTTATCTGGATCTCATGACAATTTACCTCATCATTTGTCTACAATCCTAAAAATAGGTATATCTTGTTATGACTGACTGCGGATAGACACACCTGTATTTCAAGTGGAATCAGTTGTGACAGTTTTCTTTCACAGGAAATGCTGGTTGGGGCTTTGCTGACTCAGGACAAGGACTGGTAACCTAAGCATATTAAATGGTCTTTATATCTGTTTAGTGACCCGGTATTGATGCTTCAGAGTTGATAAGCTGGCTTATTAAACTGCCTAGTTGGTCTTGGCTCATGTGATTGCCAGCTTAAAGAAGTGGATTTGTAAATTCCCTCAATGTCAAGCAGTTAGTGATAACTTGTGGCAGATGTGTCCAGCAGGCTGAAGGCTGATGAATGCATGAATATATGAACGTAGGACAATTTGAAATTCATTTTTAAAGGAAAAGGTAGGTATTATTTGACACGGCTTTGTCCATATGATCTGCATGGGAAGCTTAACTTTGCATTTGATCTATAAAGATAACTCGTAGTGTTTCATAGTGTGCTTTCAAAATGATGTTCTGTTCTAGAATGATTTGCATATGCTTATTCACTCACAGACATATTATTAGCATGGCATATGCAAAGTTTAGATTTATATAGATGACCTGTCATAGCTTGGAGAATGGGGATGGAGAGACTGAGACAGTTTTCAAGATCAGACAGGGCTAAGTAATTTTTAATCTTTAAAGCACCCCACTGCAGCTTTACAGTTGTTTGTTTCTCCCTGTGCAGGTAGAATGTCTTTACATAAATTTTGAGATTAAATTTACAGATTTTTCTCTTTGTGCTTTCACATTTTTGGTGCTGTCACTTTTTTTCTTCTCTGAAACCCAGACTTCAATGTGTGCAGTCCTCTTGAGAGTCAGATCTGTTGCTTGAGGAGTGCAGGGATCAGGATCAGGTAGCCAGATTTTGCTATGCTTTCCATCATTCTTGGAAACTGTGTGACTCTTTACTTTCTGCAGCTGAATGCTCTTTGAGAAAATTTGGGACTGTTAGTCGTAGTTGATGTATTAATGCTAAGGAAAGGACAGATGGATAGAAGCTCTTATCTGGAGGTTTGTGTAAAGCACTTAGCAAGATGGTTAAAAGCAATGTATTTTTAATTGCTATTGCAAAGAGGGTAACTACAAAGTAGTCACAAGCTTGTAATGATGATGGATGATGCCATGTTTCTTATGAGCCTCAACTCTATAAAAACACAAGTAACTTGGAAGGTACCCAGAGCAATAAGCTCATGAAAACCTAATACAGCACTTGATTTTTCAAACTAAAATAAATACACATTTAACCAAATCCTGCTCAGGGGAAGAAAAAGGGCAACGTTGTGACATTCTTCTCTATTATCAATTGCATGCAGAATCTGTTATAAGCTCATGGACGTTGCTTCTGTTCTCTTGTAATATTGAGAAGAAATATACAACAGATGCACGATGAACTAAATATGTAAAACGTTTTTGTAAAGAAGGTAAAATTCCATGTGGGAGGCCTCAGAAGAGTTATTTATTTATAAATTATTACTGAAAATAAAACTCTTCCAAATGACAACTTATTAGTGTTTTCTGAACTGGAGAAATCTTAAGGCTTATCTGTCAACTTGCAAGTTAATAAAATATGCTCCAGTGTAAACTATGAACAAAAACATACCCGAGCCTAAGCAAGATGAATGTGTGCTAGATCAAAGCTCATTAATTTTGATTACTTTTAGTGCTGAGTGAACATTTGTTATATATTTGAGAGTCAATGTAACTGAAATGTTCTTTGACTTAATTAAACTTAATTATAAACTCAATAATATTTGATTGCTAAGGTATGGAGAGGTAGCTTTGAAAGCTTAGAGGGGATTACATCTGCATCATCTTATCAAAGTTGAGATGATTAAAATATATATTGTATCTGGGTCTTTTTATTTCCGTTAAACTGTGCAGTGTTGTGTGTTCGTAGTATAAAAGGCCTTCAGCTTGCTCAGTAAGATGTATACAATATGCTTGAATTATGCATGGCTTATTAATTCTGCTTTATGGCATAGGCGGTCAGTGCCTCATCTGGATTCTGACTTTTATATATTATAAAAGGACTGTTCTTAATCCATTATTAATCCATCATATGATTGGTATAGGCTAGACACTGTCTGCTGTTGGTATTATTTGAAGTATTGTAATGTCATTTTTTTAAGACTATGTTTTGTTATTCTTTTTATTTTTCATTAAACAAGGCCTATGAGCACTTTGAAAAAATATATATTTAAAACGCCAGTTATGCTGCATTCTTGCCCTATAATGTTGTAATGGTCTCAGATTTCCTGTGTAGTGTTGCAATACGGTTACTTCTTACTGATGTGCACAACTTTTCAGAATATGGGTAACTATTCCTGTAAGTCTTGCAAACTTTGCAGATAATTCCGGTGAAGATAACAAACGTGTGAAGTCAGACAGCTTCATTGCTGATCTGTCTATACAGTGTGCCAAATACTTTGCCAAACACAGACCAAACTCTCTGTAGGCACACTTGTGCAACTGGCAAAGTAAGGAAATGATCTCTTGTACCAATTCACCTAGATTCTAGAAATTAAAGCTGACCTCTATATATCTCAAATGAAAGTAAGACTGCCTTTATTTAAAGTTTTCCTCAAACTCCAACTATAACAATATCTTCCATCTATTTGCCCTCCTCTGTTTACATTTGTGTACAAAACCTACACTGGACACAACCAACAGTGCAGAGGCCCCACTGGGGTAATTGACCCCACTGACGCTGGGGAAATTGTTCTCTTCTTCTTTTAATGAAATAGGTTGGGAAATAAAAGTGCTTTGGCTAATGGAAATATTTCACAAATTCAGTGTGACTCTACCCTAGTTCAGTACCACTGTCATGCAAGAATATTCAATGATCCTGTTTGTTTTAAAGGTACCAAAAGTTGTTCCTTCATTGATGCACGGTGTTAAACATGCTGTGTGTTTCAAACAGGATGAGGCCCGTTTACAGAAGAAGAAGGGGTGTCTGGAAAAGGAATATCTGCTTTATATGTGGGGTATATAATGACTGAAAAGTGGGGATCAGAGAGACAGAAAGCAGTTTAGTGAGGTAGACTGCAGTCATCTTGACATTGGCAAACTAACAATGTTTTAGGGGAATAAATGCTAGTGGTCTTTCATTAGTGTGCAAGAATAAATGCTTGTTATATTGCATTCATAATAAGTTGAAAAGTGATAATAAAAATGAAAACCAATTTGATTAATCTGTAGAATTTAAACCCAAGATCTCTCGGCATTGTTATAACAAATATTATTCCCTTTACTGTTGGGATACTGGATTAGAAGATGCATTATTAAGCGATGTGTTTCTGAAGTATAACATATGAAGCATGCCCACTTGCTCTTTATGAATGTGACTAAAAAGGGAGAGCTAGACTAAACAAGTTATTGTTGTTAGGGCACATAACAGTAAGGGAAAAATGGTAACTGAAATTCTAGAGCTGAGGATGACTGATATGTGCATAAAAAGATGCTTTGAGATTCTTTATTGTGCAATTCTGGCATTTAAATTGGACATACAGTGACATCTTTGAGAGGAAAATAAATAAGATTTTGTGGAGAAATTGTTGATTTCTAGAAAGTGATTTTATCTTTCCATGTTATATATTTTTTGTGATGAGGTATGCCGAGTACTTGAGTTCATAAACTGAAAAAAACGTAATTGTGGAGTAATAGACAGGAATGGTGAAATCCTTTAAGGGAGAGATGCATCCCAGGCTACCTTTCAGATATAGCACAGCTATTGCTTTGGATATCTATTTCAGTTGCTGATCCAAGCTTAAACTGACATCGAGTCTTGTGAGCTGTGAAGGTATTGTAGTATGAAATGGAGAAGAGCTTATACCAGTTGTTAGTTTAAGGGTTTGTTGTTGTTGTTGAGATTAACTGTGGTCACACAAGCTTTTCCTTCTGTTCACTGTAAAGAGAAAAGAGGAAAATGAAGTAAGGTTTTCCCGCCAAACCAGAAGCGTTTTGTCCAAAAGATCCATTCAGGCTGTGTGCTTTACTCTGAACTGCAGGAAATTATTTCCCTGAAAAATGCATGAGACTGAACAGAACTGAATCTTCAGGAAGTAGAAATAAATGGTTAGTTTTAGGAGTCTGCAAATAACGCCCTGTTTATATCCCTGGTTCAATTGGAAGCAGAAAGATGGAAAATAAGTAGTGTGGATAGCAATAGTGATATAGGACAGATTCCATTTGGGCTGGCTACCCATTATTAACTGAGTATTGCAGTTGGTCCTTGCTCTGAGCTCGCATATCACACGTTTGCAGATGCTTACAAGCTCTTTTGCCCATACTTACATAAGCTGCAGCCCAGCCCTTCTGAGCTACAGCATTTACTCTGTATATACTAGGCAGAAAGTGAGTTTTCGGTTAATTACCTTAACATCTGTTACATCCCATGCTGTTTTCTGAGCAGTGACTATACAGACAGACTGTGGTTAGCAGGGCAGTATTTTTCAGTATCAATCATATTTCATTGCAGTGTACTAATTTGTTAGATTGGTATTTTCTTGAATGATGCTCTTTTCTTTTATGATATTCCTCTGTAATGAAAACAGGCAATTGAAGTTTGAATTCAGTTTAAATTCCTTGCAGGTTACAGGACCAGACTTGATGTATGATTATTTTCAACATGGTAAAATCATGGTAAAATTGTTTGTGAGCAGAGATTAGCCAGACACTATTGACAGCTATGAAGTTAGTTGTCAGCATACATTGTGTGTGTGTTGATTGACTTGATGCAGATTTGCAGAGGTGAAGTTACATTTTCATGTGTTTTCCGAACAAAACTGAATCAATGCACCAGAGATACTGTAGTTTGGTGGCTGGTTTACTTTGAGGTCAGAATTAAAATTGGTGTTACTTCCATAGTAATACATAGAATCCAAGATATACATATATTTTTAATTTAATTTTGTACGTTGTCATTGGTAACTGTATTTTATACTGAACATATAATATCACACATATGATAACCATGCATACAAAGTTCTTAAGAAAAAGTAAGGCTTTGTGTAACCAATATATTGTGTATCTGTTAGTCATCTAGTGTTGTTAGGAAGGAAAAACTTCTCTGTGTTTGAAGGCTGGAAATCCCTGCTTCCACCTCAGTTCCTCATCCGCTGCCCAGCAGCCTCACTTCCTTATCCCCAGCCTCACTGAGCGTTTCTGCATTCAGTGACTTTCCCAACTTGCCTGTTCAGACTTGAATGCTTTGTTACAACTAAGCACTCCTAGTGTTGGGATAATTATGTCACTTAAGCTGTAGTCCTGAGTGCATTGGGTATGATAAATGCACTTCTGCCACAAATAATGTTTTTACTGTTTGTTCAGCTTATCCACTGTGGTTCCAGATCCATCACTGCAGAACTATATAAAGCATTGCTAGTAACCATACATGCTGCTAGCATTACTTCTAGATTAATAGATCAAACAAAGATCCCTGTTAAAAAAAAAAAAGCCTGGAATGCAAGAAAAGTTTGTAATGTTTACTGAAATGTTCAATCCAGAGTTCATTTATGTTCTTTTATAGGACAGTGGAGAATAGTTTTAAACTAAAAAGGGAGATTTAGACTAGATATCAGGGAAACATTCACTGAGAGGGCAGTGAGGTGCTGGCACAGCTGCCTGGAGAGCTGTGGGTCCCCCAACCCTGGAGTTGCTCAGGGCCAGGCTGGATGGGGCCCTGTGCAGCCTTATCTAGTGCCTCACTGAGTGGCTGGCAGCCCTGCAGGGCACGAGGGTTAGAACTAAATGATCTTTGAGGTCCCCTCCAACCTGAGCTATTCTACAATTCTATGATTTGTCAACCCTTAAAGCCCTTTGTAAACACCGATGTCAAACAAATTTTAAGTTCTCAGACTGGAATTTTTTTCCAGTTGAAAAAAGGAAGATATCAGTGCAAGCTGTTACCCAAAGGTCATTTCAGTGCAGAATCATACCAGAAGGCATAAGCAGGTGAATCTCAAAGTTTATTGTTGAAGCTGAATGTGCTTTTTCATAAAATTTTGTTGTTTTTCTCTGGGGGCATTTTTCTGTGTCCTAGTAATCTTAGAATATTATCTCTGCATAGCAGAAATTTCCAAATTCATTTGGTAGCCCTTAGGTTCCCTTATCTCTTAGGAAAAAAAATAATTTGATTACTTCTCCCATTCCATTATTATTGTAGTTATGTAATCCAGACAGCTGAAAGATATCTGCTCACAGCTGCTGACTCACATCATTATGAAACGGAACCATGTTTACTTAGCTTCACAGTGAAAGCAGCAAGGAATGGGAAAAGCTCCAGGCAAGTAGAAGGGGTTGGACTTGGTGATCCTTGTGGGTCCCTTCCAACTCGGGATATTCTGTGATTCTATAGTTGGTCAATAGTAATTACAGTAACTTTAATATTAACCTGCAGAGTTTGTACAAAGTGTCTTCTTTCATTCAGTTCTAAATTTGCAAGGTCAAATCCTGACCTGCTCATATGGTGGAATATTGTTTCGTTTACTTCCTTCACACTTTCTCCTATCTTATCTGCTAAGTCAGTCATTAGTTGACTTAAAAGGTCTGTACATTCAATAACTCTGTTAATTCTTTGAGAATTTGTTTACCACTTTGTAGCTTACTCCCCTCCTGAAGGAGAGATTCACCTGATTTATCCCAGTAATCTTTCTAAATGACCAGTCAATAGAATTTGAAACTGAATTGCAGTCTTTTTAGATTTCCTCCCTGAACTACCAGCAGGTTTGCTGTCAAAGGTATTGCTGAGCACTGTTTGAACTGCATGCCAGTTTTTTCAAGATGCTTTGGGTACTGATGGGTGCGTATGTCTGCACACGATCTGCAGAGTTGCTGAGGCATTACATTTCCAAATGGGACTGTTGATTACTTAATATGTTTAAATATCTGTTTCTGTAGACTTACTGGTTCTGTTCAAATTTAACTCACTGTGAGAATGTAATTGAATTCTGATTTGGTTTTCAAAAAATGTAATTCTGAAAATAATATTCAGCATCTGCTGCTCAGGAGGCAATATTCCACTAGACTTCTTTCTTAAGCACACTTAATGTATTTTTGAGTGTTTCTTTGTGAACTTGTTATGTAATGTGATCTTTCCATTCCACACTACCATACATTTATTTTTAATATAGTATAACTTTATCATTTTTACATATTTGAAATGTGATTTTAGTAAATGAAGGGCTCAACTCTTATTACAGGGTATGTGACTTAATTTAGCTACCTGGTTAAGTAGAGTAAAGCAGTTGGGTGTTGTTTTGAAATGTTGAGTTTACTCTGTACCAGCTGCCTATTACTGAAAAGTTGAGGTCATTTATCATCATCTAGTTCTGTTATTATTTGGATAACTAACTGTTAAAGTTTTAAGAATTGGTGTTAAATAAAACCAGAACGTGTTGCTGTGAAGTAAATATAAAGTGTATCTAAAGCAAATATAACTGTAAAGTAGGTAGGTACCCTTGTAACTACAAAGTGTGTCTATAATGCTGCTGGAATGACAGTTTGTCTATTTAAATTCCATTTAATTGCATAATTTCACTTTTCCTGTGTGATAAGCCATTTCTTCAGTGAAATGCAAAAACAGACTACGTTCCTTTGGGCCTTTTTGGAATATGTTCTCTTTCAGAAGGTCTCATTCACTTCACTTTGTTAGTTTTTAATTATAATTACTTGAATAACTCAAACATATGCAAATGGAAACATATGATAGTTGTAGCTTAGATGTCTAACCCTGGCACAGAGTGTTGGTATTCTCTGAGTAGTTGTTACTTTAAACATCACTGATGTAAACATTAGTAAGGTACATTAAATTAATTGCAGACTGCTAGGAGTGCAATAATTAACAAAACAAGTACAGGCCCTTTAGCTTGGGGGGAAAAAGCTGGCAGTAAATTTCTTCTTCCTGTGAAGTTAATGGAATTTCTTTGAGAAACATTTAATTTCATTTGAGGAATGGGGACCCTGATTGTGTGAAAGTATTAGCAAGAACAAGTTGCAAGTTAGGCATATGCTTTATTATTACTTGCAGATCTCTTGGTATTGAATCTGTTGCTATCTAAATCACATTTTTTCTTCTGTTTTTGCCTGTTGGTGCTAAAAGGTGGACAGCAGTGTGTTCATGGTGGGATGTGAACAGGGGGAGCTTGGAGAGGGGCAGGATTTTTATGAAAGCAGAAGCTTTCTTAGAAAGTATGCACTAATTCTTTTCATAACAAATGAGTTACTAATAAAATGTTCAGTATAGTTAATTTCTGAAAGTATTTGTAAGTAAGACAAATTAGTTGGGTGAAGGTTTTCTTATCTCTTTTAGGAAAGTTTCATAGTTGCTTCTTAACTGAGGCACATGGGTTAACTGCTCAAAAAACTCTCAGCTTTATGTCCCATTGTATGCATGATGTTATCTATTGTGTGCATTGTGTTACTTTTGTTAGGGTTATTGTTCTCATATTCTGTTGTTTCTTACATCTGAAGCATGTTAATTATGCTCCTTGTGTGACTTCTTTTTTTGCTACCATGACTTCTTAGAATAACACAATGACTTCCTGTGCACTGTGTGAAATGTGCTCTGTATTCAGACAGCTTGTGTAATTTGATGTTTGAAGCCATTTTTTGTTCCTAGATTAGACGCTCTTACCAGGAAAAACATCTTTTTATGCTCTTTTCTGTTCACGTGAACTTGCTAACAGCTTATAAATGATGAATTTGCTGACCACGTCTTTGTGGAGTTGGGCAAAAAGCTGACGTAGATGAGTTTGTGTCTACTTGGAAATGAGACATTTCTTGTATGAACTTGGCTTATCACACCCATGCTGTGGCTAGTTTTCATTGGTTAAAGAATGTGTAGGACCTACTCTTCCTTACTGATACTAAGAAAACTCTTTAATTGATTTGAATGGTCAGCATAAAAAGTTATTAAAATGGGCGTTATTACTTACTGTGTGATTGGGATTGAGCTTGCTTTGCTTGCAGTTAGAGGATCTGCTGTGGTTGAGACAGTCTTTAGGTGTAAGATGTGTAGCTGTGAAAGAAGCAATTAAGCCTAGTGTCAGGAAGTGCTGTGGTATTAGTTTGTTAAAACCAGCTAAAGAAAATGTTGGGTGAAGAAAATGATGGGTAAGAGCCATACAGCACAGCTGAGATAGAAATGAATTGCTGCAAGTCTTTTCCAAAAAGTGGCATCAAGTTGCAGCATCCATGATGCCAGTGTTCACAAAATCAGCAGTCTTTAGTTTGTCAGCATCTTTGTCTGTCCTGTAAATTTGATACATTTTTTTAAGATATTAATTCTTGCAGGGAATTGATTACAGCTTGTTAACCTTGTTAACACTGACTGTATTTGACAATGATTAATTTGCAATTGTAGATCCACCTTTCCTATTATAGTTTATTATCATGAAACAATTAACCCAAGGAGAAATGTTTTTCTTCTGCCTCACTGACTAGTAAGTAGAGAGGCAAAAATGTCACTGTCCAGCCATGCAGTGGGCTTGGTGATCTGCCTTCTTATTTTTGATGCCTTGTTTCCCAAATGATCTCTTTAGTAGCAAATAGTGTCATCATTTATCTTTTAGTGTTCTTTATTTACACACTAGCAGAAAACATAAATAGTTCAAATACTTTTCTTAATAATGTTTGATCTGTTAGTGAAGCAGTGGTATATCTTTTGCTCATTATTTGTCACTTTTTGTGTTCTTCAAAATAGCTTTCTCTCTGCGATGCCTACTGTTTTAAGTAGGCTAAAACACTTCTACAAGTGACAGATGCGAATGAGGGCACTTAAAAAAAAACAAAAACAAAAAAAACCCCAGCTCTTAGCATTAAGTAGACCACAAAAGTTTAAATATACAAGTGCTAGTGGATTTACTGGTAAACCTCTCATCATGCAGTTTCCTCTGAGTGACCATAGTTTAAGAAGAAAAAAATAGGTGCATTCAGCAGTGTTTAGCTTTTTCTTTTTACCTGGTGTATGAGGTCATGCCAAAATGCAAACTTCTGTGTAGGTGAGAAAGGGAGAATTGACAAAGCCTTTGTGCAGCAGTTCCTGTGTACCCATGGGTAGCTGCACAGGTAATGAAGCTAAGCTATGTTTTATTATATCTTGCATAGCTGCCCAGCTGTTAAAAGTAACTCAAGAAAAGTGAGTTAAAATCTCCCTTGGGTAAAGAGAGAGGAAATGGAAGTGTGAAGAAATCATTAATGACAACATTAATCTTTATACTGTTAAAGCTGTCAGAAAAGCTAAAATGTTATAACTCTTCCATGTGGAATTTTCATGTGGCAAAATTAGGTCTTGGGGACTGTTAAGCTTGTGAAGGAACCATTATTGTTCTCAGTTTTCTGTCATTTCCTATTACAGAAAGGAGGTTGAACCAGCCAAACTCGCACTTGTGACTTTTGAGTGGCATCACCTGAAAAATACTTGAATGGCTTCTTTCTCCTCAAGAGAATTATTATCTATACTGCTTGAAGATCTGAGGAACTGCAGAGGTCTGCCAGCCTGGCCTCAGTGTCAGGAAGACCACAGAGCCAATAGCCCCCACTGCCATCACACAGCACATGGTAGTTGAGAGCTTTGCCAGTACTAGTCCTGCCTGACCCAGTCTTCTGAAACAGGTTGATGGCTCAGTAGTGAGGGGAAAGTTGGGAATGTTGTTTACTGTGACTTTAGCAAAGCATTTGATACTGTCTCCCACAGCCTTTTCCAGGAGGAAAGCTGCTAAGGTCCTGGAGGGATGTGCTGTTTGCTGGGTACTATGCTGGCTGGATGGCCAGGCCCAGGGGGTTGTTCTGAAGGGAGTTAAATCCAGAGAAACAGCCTGAAACATACATCAGAGATTCTCTGACATCTACTAAATTAAGAGGAAAGAAAAACCAGAGGAGTAAGTGTGTGTGGCAGGGGGGAGGAAGCATTGAGATTGTTTCCAGAATACTGGAAATATTCTCATAGGATCTGCTGTTATTTAGAACAAAAAAGAACAGAAGATAAGGCTCCAAAAATGGAGTATTTTTTTAGTCTACACTTCTCTAAACTGTTCTCCAAAATACAGCAGGTAAATATCTGACCTTGCCTATGGAAAGATGGCTTGTGCTGAGCGCTAAGAGCTGCTCAGTGAGAAGGGTGACAGAAATGCCATTCCTGTCAGCATGTAGGGATGGCAGGGCTCTTGCCTCTGGCTTTCCAGCTGAGTTAGTGGTTGCAATGTGCTGCTGTGCACTGAGAGGTTCCAGCTAACACTGCTCGCAGCAGCAACATGAACCTGGCTTTTGGCAGTTCATTTTAGACAGTTCAACGATAAAAAATACTAAAAATTTTGAAAGCTAGTCTTTATTAGGTTGGGCAACTTTTCTTACTGTAACTGATGGAAGGCCCCAGAAGATAAAAATGATTACCACAGACATTGCTCATCTATTTGTTGAGTTTGCACTTGGCTCTACTGTTTTACCTTTCTATGTTTTGTAGCAATAAGGGAGTATTAAGAAAACAGCAATTATTTTCTGTGCTGCTTGCCATGTTCAATTTCATGCTGCATTCAAGTTTGTGCTGGTTCCACTTCACTAATTAATTCCAGGCTTCCAATTACAGGCAGCAGCTGAAAACTGAACCTTTCTGTGCTGACACATCCCCTTCCCCCATCAGGTGTGATATGCTGGAGCCATACGTGACTCAGTTGAACAGGAAGAAGTAACACTTTTAGATTTAATTAAGACAAGGTGTCTTTCAAGTTTCTTCCCCCATCCCCCTCTTCCTCCAGTTATTTCCTGATATATTTTTGGGGCCAACTTTAGCAAGTTTAGGAAGGAACAGGTTTGAAATACAGTTGCACGCTTCCTGAAAAGTGCCATTAGAAATTTCCACCTAGTTTCACAAACAAAACATTGTTCTCATCCTATAAGAACTGGATGTAGAGTGTAGTAGAAATGGTTGTCTTAAACATTCAGAAGTGTTTCACATATGGATATAAATATTGCAAAAAATACTGCAGTTGGAATCTTAACTCTTGGCATTTTTTTTTCCCCCCACCAGAGTCACTGGTAAGTAGTGTAGGAGTTTCTTAAGCTTGGTATTAATCTTCTTTTCCTTCGCACCTCCTTCCCCCACCAATGACAGATGAACTAGGTGATTACCTTTGCTTGCACTGGTCATCTCAGAAGCACAGCTGTTAGTAATTACTAGAGGAAGAGTATCTGTAAGAATGGTCCTGGCATGATGGATGGTAGATAGCATTGTCTTTGAGATTGCCTTAATGCTATGGTGACTGTGGGCAGAGCAAATGTAGGAAGAAATAAAAGTGAAGCTGACAAGCCTGAAGTTGCCTTTGATTTAACGTTGTTGTCCATGATACCTAAAGTTTGGAGATTAACTGTGAAAAATATCTGTTGCTTTTTTTTTTCCAAAGAATATTTGATTTTTGAGCCCAGTTGCTAGTAAAATATACTTTGAGATAGATGTACAAGCATGGATATGTCAGGATCTGAAAGCAGAACTGGATTTTTGATGTGCAGTCCTGTAAGGTTAGATGAAAGATGAGAAACATCACAGTGTTTTCAGTGTCATTTTCCAACTGTTTGGTAACATTTTCCTGCTGTGTTGAATGTAAAATCCTAACTAAAGCTTCCTGTCTCTAACCACCAAAAATGGAATCAGGAAAGATTCATCAGGGCTAAATATTTCCTTCATTCTGCTTTTTTTTTTTTCTACAGATAGGGCTCTTGGTAATTTATTAGTTTGGCATCTCTGTTACTCTTATTTTGGAAAACTGGCAGTATTACAATCAACTGCTTTATAAGTGTCTGGACAGAAATGTAAAAATAGGCTAAAATGTGATTTATTGATTGCATTGCCCCTTCCAGAGGGTACAGGGACATTGCAATACTGACTACACTGTTAGCTGAGGATCTGACTAACTGAGGGCATTTTGCAGCTCAAATGTTGCGGTTGCTGATGAGAGCAGGCAGTGATTAAAAAAGCCACAACTCTCCCTATAACCATAAATAAAATCCCTACTGTTTTGTCCTTGAGTGTACCCTAAAACTCATTGAATCTTAGGATATATTAGAATCACAGTTGTATTCAGTATATGTACTGTAGATTTTTAAATGTGCAACTTTTTGAGGGGGAAAAAAAAGGAAGAAAAGTTTAGTAGAATAGGTAGCATTGTAAAACAGGTGTACTGTTAGGAGGCATGAGACTTGAAGTGCTGCCTGATTACTGTATCTTTCCCATATGTGTGAGTGATATCAGATAGGTGATTTACTTTCATAGAGATCAGGGAGACTGCTCATGTTCAAAAAGGTCTTTGTAGCTTCTTATTTCAGCTGCTTGGCTTCTTCCTGTGATGTGGCTAATATATCCTGCAGTGACACACTGAAATGCACATCTGCTGTTAGGTAGCACGTACTAAAAGAAATGTAACTTCCTGATCTAACAAAATAGATAGATTCTTACTGTGGTAAAACAGCAGTCGTTTGGGGAGGATAGATATCCTTTATTTTAATACAAATCCCAGGTTTAGAGGAAGCAATTAGGAACAAAAACAACAGAAGCAGGTAGTTTCTAATGTTTGTGCAAAAACAAACACATCAAATTCCAGAGAACAGTATGTAATAACATACCTGGTTTTCTATTCCAGATATGAAGTGCATTCCAATCTTTATTGTACAGCTATGTTTTTATGAAGCTGGCCTTTCAGCCTTTCAATTTTGAGTCATCAGTGCAATGGCTGGGTATCTCTTATGTCTGAAACTTTTAGTATTTTGTTGTGGATTTTCACTGCAACTCTGTTGAACACCCGTTTGTGCTGTCCTCATTTTGAGGAGGAATGAGGTAGTGGAGGTTAGTTCACAGTGCACACTGGGAACACCTGTACCAGGCACTGTGCTTGAAGTCGAGCATTGGGATTAGCAATTTTTCCACTCCTTCTGTGCAATATGTTGGCATGGCAGCACTGTTTGCTTTTTTTTTTTCCTCCTGACTGTTTGATCTCTCAATTAAACATTTCGTTATTTAATTATTGTATTTGGAATAAGAAAGTGTGTGGGTACAGTAATATCATGCTTCTAATTGATAAGGATCATTGGAAATATAAATAAAGGTCCTTATCACGCAATCAGGAAAACATGTTTTTTAACCTCTGCAGTGTATTTTATTTCACTTTTACTATTTCAGGTTTTTTACATCACAGAATATTTTTGCTTTATCGTGTATTAGAATTTCTGTGTGGTTACAAGGTGTTTTTTTCCCCTACCATACAGTACATTTTTCTTTTTAAAGATTTACTTTTTTTTTTCTTTTTTTTCTGGCAGGAATGTACCTAATTCCTAAGTCACTAAAATAGCCTCCATTGATAAGTTCTTCTGCAGTTCATATCCCTGAATTAGCATAATTTGGTCCTATACAGATTACTTTAAATTATACCAATGGGTGATCTCCAGCCTGCTTGGAGTTCTGGGAGTATTTTCTTGGATATGAGTGTGGTTGGGATTTCTCTTCACTGTTTGCCCCTCTCTGTCAGGTCTAAAACATGTAACAAAATCAAAATAGATTTTTTTTCTCTTGTCTGGACATAAAAATACTTTGTTTATACTATCCTTCAAGGTAACAAAAACAAGAAAACAGTTCTTTGTTAGTGTGCTTTCAAGCCAGGATAAGGACAGCAAATGAAGTTAGGAAGAGATGTTACACGGTCTGGTTGTGTACTGTAGTAGTCTGGAACTCATGTGAAGGCTTATTAATTTCCTCCTAAAGTATCTTATTTCAGGATCATGTGTGTCTTAGACTGCTGCTTTTGTGTAAAATGGAAGATTCAACTTAAGTAAAAAGAAGATCCCTGGGAATTCCACTTTGTGTATTGTTTCTTAATGGGATTTCTTAATACGTATTCCTGAAAATAAATTTTGTTTAACCCATCAATTGGTGAACATATGTTATCAAACAAAATTCACATAGGAGAGTTCATCTAATGCCCCAGTCTCTTATAAACTTCTTTTGCTGTGTTCTTGAATGGCAGTAGCATTGCTCTGAACTGAGAAGTAGGTCCTTTTATCTTCCCTGTGTCTAAGTTTGAATTTTATTTCCATTTCATCATTAGCTTCAACCTTTTGCTATTTGCAAAGCTGAAATTCTCCTTCAAGTTCTTACTATGATGCATTCTGATTATTGCAACTTTTTTTTTTTCTGGCTTTACCAGAACGGTTTTGCTTTTCACATACACATCTAGATGTTACTATGAAAGTCATTTTCCTAGGGGATGGCTTTGATCCTTCAGTGCTTCCCTTATCATTGCTGTGGGGACTTCTCTCTTGCACCAAAACAGAAACTACAAAGGCTTTTGAAAGGATGGATGAATTATTTATCACAATCCCCCAAATCATTCAGTCACTAAAGTGGCTCACTCTTGTTCCTGTCTGGGCTAGAATGCCAGCTCTCATCCTTAGGTAGCTATTTTTCATCAGTGGTGGTTAGGATTACTTTCCAGTATTTCCTTTCCATTTCTAAATGTTGACTCTGCTATTTTGGGAATGAAGTTGACTATGGTAGTTTAGGGACTTGTCTAAAATTTGTATCTGCTGAGAAATTATGCAACTTATATTGGGATGTGGCTGCAGATTTGGCAGTGGAGGTAATGCAGAAGTAGAATGCACTCAGTCTTTTGCCAGATTGCAAGATGAGTTGATAACTAATTTATAACAAGTTGATCAGAGAGGAGACGGCCTTCAGAAATTATAAATAGCATTTTTTGAACTAAGAATGACATGTGCAGGAAAGCTATTTGTCTTATTTATATTTTTATGTTTCAATTAAAACTTGTTACAGTAACTTCTGTACAGCATGCATTACTTCATCATGTTTTCCTTTGGGAAGATGGTACTTTGTAACCATAAGGAAAACCTGCTTGTAGCCCGAAGTAAAACATTCCTGAAAATGGCTTTTGGATGCCCTGATCCTCGGTCAAGGGGTGTGAACAAAGAAGTTCTGACTTGGTGTGACTTATTGGTGTCTGAAGATGTCATGCGGGTTTCAAGCTCTTTTAATCATTAGTCACATTGTTGCTAGCAGCCCATGGTCTGCAAGGTCATTCAGCTATACAACACTCGATGCTGGCAGTAGGCGGTTCTATCTCTTGTTGATTCATTATCAGGTTCTGGAAGGACACTTCTTTTTGAAGTTGTACCATGTATTTGCTTCTCCCTCACAGGGAAAGGATGAGAAATAGATGACTTAATTTTTATTTTTTTATTTTTATTTTTGTTAATCGCGGTGATAATTTCAATTGTAAGACATCGTTTGTTCTGCAGAACTATTCAGGACCAAATGTGGAGGCTTTTTGCAGTGGGTTGTCATTGAGTATTACACCAAGCAAGAAGGCATGTTCAAGCTGCTCTGTCATAGCTGAGAAAGTAAACAGTATTCACTGTTTGTAAAGCACTGAGTAGTCTCACTGCTTTGCTTGGTTATCACTATTCTTTCTCTTCATGTCTTGTAATCTCTACCAGTGAATTTTAAGTTGCCTAGCTTTGAGTCTTGAAATGCTGCTGGCATCTCCTTGGCCGTGATCTAGGAAAGGTACATCGTGCTCAGGAGAGCATGAAGTCAGACTTAAGGCTTGTGTTCAGAATTTTTATTCAGAAAACGCAGATGTTCTCTTAATTTCAAGATACTCAAATTGGTACAAATAGCTGACTAAAAGATGAGTAACAGTACATGGTTGTTATGGAAATTAGTAGGTGGATCTGTTTTAAAATAATAATAATAATAAAAATAAAAAAAGCTTCTTATCCAAAACTTTGGCCCAAAAACTGAAATGCTGACAGTATTCTTTGTGTATGACTTTGTAATGGTTTTATGATTTCTGTAATGAGAATTCCACATCACAACATCATGTGAGGCACTGGCAGTTAAAGAGTTAAAGATCCATGGACTGCCAAATTTCCGGGTACCTGGTTCTTAGAAGAGAAGAAATACCCCAGAGGACTTTGCGTTCCTATTTTCCACTCAGAGGGAGAAATAAAACTGCACACAAGTCCCAAGACTTCCTCTCTTTCTGCAGTTCATCCCAGCAGTGGGGGTTCCCTAGCTGTGTCACCTTCAGCTTTAGAGTAAGGCCTTTGGTTTTGGACATTTTCACTTAATTTATTAGCTTCAATTCCAGTTACATTGTATTAATTGTGTTAATTTGCATTCCAATATGTTATTTAGTAAATGAGTTTTCCTTCTCAGATTGTTGCTGCTGGTTTTTTGGGTTTTTTTTTAGGCCCATTTCCCTACCCTTTCCCTTTTTCCCCCTTCCTCTTTCCTGGGATGTGGGTCTGTGGGTCCCCGCCCCGTTAGTCATGGAACTGGGCCAGACTGGCCCATAAACCGTTGCCAGACCTTATGTTGAGCTAACAGTTCATCAGTATTTGGAAGAGAAGAATTAGCTTTTTTCCCTGTCCCGTCCTTATTTGTACCGGTGCGCTTTCTCTCCACTTTAGTGTGTTCTAGCATTTTTCCAGTGGGATAATAATCTATTCAGCTCACTAAAGCAGCAGAAGAGACCTCACAAAAGAAAGTCAATATTTCTTCTTGTTGGAATGGAGGGTTATCATTGTTGGAAGTGTGAGTTATTCTCTTACAAGTGGCAAATTGTTAATAAATCTCAGTCATACCACAAAGTAATGTCCTTGTCATCAGAACTTTTGGATTTTGTATCTTGAGTACTGCATTTCCTGAAACAAAAATGTACTCCAAAATTCATCAAAGTAATAAAAAACTGTATGAATGTAATTATTCTCAGATAACTATCGAGGAATGGGGAGGATCATACTAACATGTAAATGAGTCGAAGTTTGTGTCAAACTGGACAGATGAACAGTGGAGCAAGGTTTAAAGTTTGTGCTACCAGATGAGTAAGTGAAAATGAGAAGGAAAATGAGAAGGTGACGATCTGTTTGCTACTTATATTTCTGACCTGAAGAAGGACCTGTATAACTGAAAGCTCTTCTGTTGCTTCCTTCCACCCTCCCCCATTATAGAATTTGGCCTAATAAACCACACTGACCCCAAACTCTGCTTTGCATATTGCAGTTGGAGGGACAAAGTAAGTGGTTTTTAGCCAATATTATGTATGAAATCAGTGATTAGAGTGGGAAAAATTCTTGTTATGCTTAATAGTTAATCCTTTCTTCACTTTCTTCTTGTCCATACCTAAGAATACACTTAACATGTATACAGCAAAATGTGGTGAAACGCTCTCTTTCCTAAGAATAAGTATTATATTCATGTAATATAGATGTTATTATAATTTCATCAAAACAAAGAAAATGCCACTACTGTGATGTCTTGGTAAGTACTTTCTATTAGAGACCATGGTGGCCTATGAATAAATTTGTTACTTAATTCTTTAGTCAGCAGGGCACGAAATTTCTGCTCCCTTAATGCCTGGAATGTAAGCAAAAGAATTTGTTATATTTAATCCCATTTAAACACCATACAAGTGGTTCCTGGTAATTTTCTCTCTGTATGTAAAATGCTGCTTCCAGTGTGAAGAGAGAACATTTACATTCAAGGTCACTTCTACAGTCCTTGCATGGCTCTTCAAAATCCACCCACATAAATCAGTGCAATGCTCTTTTGCTCTTCCCTGGGGAAGTATAGGAAGAGAAACTCAAGCAAGTGCTTTGTTAGGGGTGTAAATCATGAAGGGTCATCTCATCCTGCCTCACCACACCCTCTGCTTCCCTCCAGAGGGACCACCATGCTTAGTAATTAGTTTGTATTGCTGGGTGTGGTAGAGGGGTGGAGATGCATGAATCCTTCCTGATTTTCTCAGTGGGCCTTCGTTAGTCTTGAGCTGCAGGAGGCAGACCCTGTAAGGGTTGGGTATGAATTTGAGGCAGCTTAAAAAATGACTTCTTACTGTCTTCCCAAAGCAAATCTCTGTTCTTTTCAAGGAGGTGTTTCTGTCTCAGTGCAAATGCAGTTGTTAGAGGGCATCCTTTAACTGCACAATACCTTCTGTAGTAATCAGAAGATACGTGAAGATAGGGGAAAAAAAAACATGCAAGACAAAAAACAATTGGTAGATTTTCACTTTTGTCTCCCAGTGCAGACTTGTTCCATGCTCACATGAAAAAGCTTCAACAGCATGTGTGTGTTGTACTTTCAAAGCCTGCAGATTGCTGAATAAATGATGTGTGCTTATACAATAATGCATTCATGATGACCTGTATGTCTCTCTATCCATCAGTTCCATGTGAATGCTCTTGGACATAAAGGTGGTACTTTGAAACAGGACTCATCCACAGTGGAAGACAAAGAAGAGTCCTGCTATTTTTCACTGTATTTGAAAAAGTCAGGAGAAATAGTTCCATTTCTTCACTGCAAATCCCAAAGCAGAGAGCATGATAACAGTGAGGAAATGTAAGTGTTTAACTTCTTCCTCCCCTTGTTACTCCATAAGCTGCACAAATAAGGGTCATATGAAAGATAATCTTCAAATGGAGAGTCCAGGCAGAAGAGAAAATTGGGCTCCACTTGTGTAATGTCAGATGTTCCCCTGAGATAGGTTTCTTTGTTCTGCAGTGATCTTTGCGAGATTATGACTCCACCTGGAAAAATTATAGCTGTGGTTTTTGAGAGAAGATTTTTAATGGTAATCATTTATCCTGTAATCCTGTTTTTATTGGAATTTCCTAGCACCAATGTGTTTAATCAGGTGATCTTGTTCTAGTATTTATTACCTAGTAAGCTGTCATCCTTGCTACTGTGTGTACGGTCTGTGTTTGCAATGAGGAAATTGCAGTTTCATGAACAGCCGTGCAGCTGCCTGATAAATATCCTTTATCTTGCAGTTAATATGCTTTCCAACTACTACATCATCAGAGTTTCTGCATTCCGGGTACTGAGCATATTTACTGTTTTGTTGAAATAACCGCTTCTAACATCATTTTTTAGGAGAGTGGGAAGTGTTCACAGTTTCCTTTCTGAAATGAAAGCTTCCTAATCATCGCCCTCAAGAGATGCTGGAGTGTGTTGAAGATAGGTTTCAGAGATCCTCAGCAAGCACTGAACTGTGTGTACATGTGCAGCATTAGCTTGCCTAACCTTCCCTGGTCATTTTAGGGTAGCAAACTTTATCTGAATGTTCCTAGTGAAATTATACCTCTTAGAAATAGATAGTGGCTTCTGTTGGTGTGGGTTTTGTTTTGTTTACCTGGTGAAACCACGTAGAAGCAATGGGTACCTGTGTGAGATACCAGTACTCTTAAGAATAATCCATGGAGTGCTAACTGTGAGATTTTTTCATGTAACAAGTACTCTGTGCTCCTAGCCAAAATTGTATAGAGATGCTGACCCTCTGCAACACACTTCACATCTTTTACTCCCACTGTAAACCCAGGGTAATGAAACAAGACAGCCGAGCTATTGTATTTCAGATGATTCAGAGATAACATTCATACGGAAATTCATCTGCTTTGAGAACAAAGCAATGAACTGTTTATTGTTTTTAATATTATTAAAAAAATCAGTTGGGAATATAGCGTACCTGAAGATGATAGTGATAAGTTCTGTTTTTCAAAGCATTATACCTTAATTAAATTATTGTCTTATTACTGGGAACATTCACAAAGATGCTTTCTTTGCGAAATGTATGCCTAGGTGCATAATCTATATTTCTAAATGACCCCAAATGAAGTAAAACTCCCATAAATACGGATCAGAGGAGAAATACAGTTAGCTGAGTTTCTCTTTTAGCTTTGCTAGTTGTAATTAAAAAAAAATAGACTAAATTGTTGCAAATTAAGGCTAGGCTGTAGTTCAGGTATCACAGTCAACTGCAGGCAAAAAAAAAACAACAACAAAAAAAAAGAGGATGATGATGTTAAATTGGGTGAGGGAAGGCAAGCAGAGATAGCCAAGCAAACATTAAATTTTTTAGCAGAAACTGACTGCATGTAACTGATTTTTTTTTTTTAACTTGTCAAAACAAATGTTGACTCTTAACAGGGAAAGCAGTCACATTAGCACATGAGGAGGAAGAAGGTAATCAAGATCTAGGTGTAGACATTTCAAAATATTTCTGTTTAATTATGGATTCTGCATTTCTGCCCAAAGGCAGTTGGAATGTGTTGGCAAAGATCGTGTTAAAACAAAACCTAAGCAACACAACAACATCACCAACCCAAAAGTGTAAACAATCTATTTGTGTGTTTTCTTAGGCTGAATTCAGCTTTGACTGATGATTATATGTTCCATTGAACTCTAACTTAAAGTCCATGGATATAAATGTTTCCCTCCATTTGGCTTTCTCAGATGTTTAGATTAAATATTTCAGTTCCTTTTATTGCGGTTGAGTGTAATGACTTCTTAAGCACTACTTAGAAGGAATCAGGATTTCTTTTCTCATTTTTGCTCTTTTGCCATTGTATTTCGTATCCTTTGTGAAATCTTTTAACAACAGTATTTAAATTTTTGAGTTTCTGATCAAAGCTATGTGAATCTTGATTAATGTAGGATTAAAAGGAATAATGGTCACATTGTGAGGATATTTTGATGGTATTAAAACTTAAACATTTCAAAGGAGTTAGTCATACAGATGGGTGTTTTTGCAATATTTGCATTAGTATTTGGTTTTGCCTGTATGAGGATAAATAAAATCAGTGGTGTCAACCACATGATTACAGAACATTTTTGGCAGTGAACTTCAGACCTGAACCAGGTCAATGGTGGTGTGCAACTTTCTTGAACAGAGGAGAAAAAAAAAAGGAAAACAAGGAAAGAAAAATAAACCTTTTTTGAATGATTTTATGAGAGGGTTGTTTGAATTCTCCTGTTATGTAATTCCATCAGATAATATGATGCTTATACTGTTAGCATCAATGAATGGTCCAAATTTCAGTTCTGAACCAGCTCTACTAGTAGAATAGGCAAGCATCCAGAGTCTCTAATGAATCCTGGTTTAGGTGTCTGTGGAAATTACAGTCTTTTAGGTGCAGCTTACCCTGGAATTTATTGGTCCTGCTGATTTCTAGCAGTTAAAGAATTATATTCCTTGTAAAACTGACTTTTGTCTTGTTTCTCTGGAATTCTTAGTTAAGCTGAAGTGCCTGAGATGAGATCTCTCTCTTTGCCTTTTTCTTTTTTTGTCATGTTCACCATTTCTGCCTCTAAGCCAGTAGAGTCCTGTCCTGTGTGAAGTGCTCTTCATGCTGTGAAGCATATGACAGGACTAGAAAGGTTTGAGGGCATGCCCTGAAGGGTTTTTTCAAATCTAAGTGAAACTGATTTCTGAAATGGTTTTTAGCATACACATGCATAAACAAGCATACACAGATGGTATTTGAAAGGAAGACTTCTTGGGTGTAAATGGCTGCACAGCTGCTGCAGTGTTCTCAGGAGGTTCTGGCCATTTTAATTAACCTGTGTGTATTGCTGTTTTGATGTGTTTGAAGTGTAAGGAGAAACTGTCCAATGGATTGTGCTCACAGGAGGAATATTGCCTGGTTATCACACTGAAGATGAGTTTCATTCATATGGATGAAAGCTGTTTGTGTTTTCAGAAATGTATGGCTAAGACAAATAACCTTCACCAAAATAAAATTCTTTTCATGTTTTATGAAAAATAGAGAGTTATGGGGCCACAGCAATGATCAGTCTAGCCTAGTATCAATTCTCCAGTGGTGGTCAACAGTAGTTTCTTAAGAAAGAATGGGAAAAAGAAAATACCATGACAGGTTGTTTCCTAAAATACTGTTGCAGGAGCCAGTAACTTGTGGCTTAGAAACTTCCTTAGCAGCAGTATCTTGTGACATTTATGTCTGCTGCATGTAACTTGAAAACTGCACGTAATGTGAAGAATTGGCTCTTTTTTTTTTCTCTAAATATGTAACCATGCAGTTTAATCTGATGCTCCTCTTTCTTCCTTTGGTTCACTGTAGTGAAAAAATCATTCCCTGTTTTACATCAACACTGTTGCTTCCAATGAGTCTTGTCCAGTCCTCCCTTGGCTCTTTGGAGATGGGGAGAGCAGTCTTCAGATTTCACTAGTGGAAGGACTGGACATACTGAACTTCTGCTAATTTCCTTCTGACTTTATTTCCAGGAACTAGGGGCATGGGAGACTGGTGTGTGCTGTGGGTTGTTTTGAGTTTTTTGTTTGTTTTTCTGAGAGAATTACCACAAAACAGATAGGGAGAGATACAGCAGGAAACCATCTCAGGCTCTACTGCAGTTGCTTCTGAAACGGCCTGGGAAAGTCCTGATAGACATTGTGTGCTTGGGATATTGAAGTCAAAGTCTGCTATTTGAATAAGCTTGTTCTAAAGGCATGACTGATTAACAACGTTTGGGAAAATAAATGCTTGTAAAACAACATCCATCATCTCTCTACCTTTAAAAACACAGCTAATTCTGCTGGACTCTGAAGTTATTCTCAGCTGTGCTGCTTCCCTTTGCCTGAAAATATCCTTCCCTCCTTCAGCCAGCTCCCTAGTCACAGTTTCCTTTTCCTTGTCTCTCGTTTACTCTTTTTGTTTGATCAGTCCCTTATTACAGACACGACCCCTCAGCCCTTCCTCTCTTTTTTTCAGCAAGGTTTCACTACCTTTGTCCCGAGGAAGGCATCACGCACACCGTGTGCAGCACGGGGAAGGCCCTGCGTGCTATGCACTGCAGCGGTGTTTCCCACTCTGTCAGCTCCTTTACAATGACCGCTGCGGGTATCTTGGGCAGAACAATAGCAGCGTAACTTTAAAAACACAGGGAACAAACTCCTGCTTTCCAGACAGGAAGAAGCGGCAGTGCAAAAACGCAGAGCAGGAGCTGCTCGGGGCGGCACGGGGGCACAGCAAACCGTGCTGTGACACGGAGTGCGGGGCACGTGGGAGAGCTGCTAGATGCCGTGAGCTCCCCTCAGGTGCTCAGCTGTCAGGAAAGCCCAACTGCAGGTCGATAACAGCACTGCGTTCACTCCGCGGCGAGCAAGCGGGGAGCCCGGGTTGAATTTTTCGCTTATAATACGTGTTAACGGCGCTGCTGCGTCGCCGAAGGGAAAAAAGAGCGCCGTGGGGCGGCTCGTGCAGCTCCGCCTCTCCGTGGGCGTGCCGTGCCGTGCCGGGCTGAGCTGTGGGGCGGCCGCCCGCGTCCCGCAGTGCGCGCTGCCTGCCGCTGCTCGCCGGCCACGGGCTGTGCGCTCGGAGCCTCGGGCGGGTCGGTTCAGCCTGCTCGGCTCCGCCCGGCCCCGTCGTCGCGTTTTGGACTCGGACGGCATCCGCTGTGACACCCGAAACCGCTTCTCCAGCCGCCGCGATGGTGGCCAGGGATTACCCGTTTTATCTCACGGCCAAGAGGGCGAATTGCGCCTTGGATGTGGAGGCAGCGAGCAGCCCGGCTAAAGAGACGGAGGTACTTAATGCGGGGGTACGGCCGCAACTTCGTTCTTCCTCGCAGGGCACTCTGCCGCGCTTTGGGGACAGTGATGTGCGTGGGGAATGGCTGCTGTGCGTGGACCCGGCTTGCCCTGGCTTCCTTGCTGCTTTCTCTAGGCGTTGAACGTTGGAGTAAGGCAAGGAGTAAGGAATCCAGATCTTTTCATCTGTCGCCTTAAGGAAATAAAGCTAATCTTCTAGGGAGGCTAGATGAGAAACGTCTGTTTTAGATGCGATGCTTAAAGCAGTGTATACGTGTTTTCCTAAGTGTTACGTGTGGGTCATGAAATGTGCCAGTTATGTTTTTGTTGACAGCAGAGGAATCTGGAAAACAGTGTCTTAAAGCACTTCATTTGTCTTTTTCCCATCAGAAATTAAGCAAAAAACTAATCCATCTGATGGCTACGCAAGCTCTGCTGTATCAGCAGGTTTTCTACTCTCTTAAAATGAAATCCTTTAACGTTACATGGAATAACTTACTCATTAACCAAAACTTAGCTTGCTTGCAGGACGGCGGAAACTTCCAAGGAGCAGTGCTCATGCAAGACTTCAGCACTTTAGGGTCGTGTTTAGTCTGCTCTGTGCTCTGCTATGGAAAGAGAAGTGACCCAAGTGGGTCTATGTAGGTGTGCTGGAAGAAAGCAAACTTATTTCTGGAAGTTTTTGTCACTTAAGCATCTAGCTTTTTCATTACTCTTGGTTGCTGAGTGACCTGACAGCTTGCTACACTGAGTGCATTTAATCCACCTACATCAAAGTTTAATTACCTCCGGTGGTTGAATGTAACATAAGCCAAGTGCCCTTGTTTAAGCCAGGAAATAGCAAGACTCTGCTCTTCTGTGTATCTTTTACATTTCAAAAAAGTAAAGAGATACTTTTACATGAAGGATTTTAATACATGCTGTTAACAAAACTGAAATTTTGTAGACTGTGTTTTTGGAAGTTAGCGCCCTGAATGTGTGTGTGTGTGTGTGTGCTTGCATGTAAAGCTTGGGTCAGTAAGCACTGAATGGTTCGTTTAAAGTACTGGTTTTCCTATCTACTATTTAAGAAATGGTTTTTTTTTGTCTTTCAGTACATGAACTTCTTTTTTTTTCTTTTAGTGAATGAGTAGAATTGTCAAATGTGAAGAGCTGGAGTGTTCTGTTACAGTTAGGAAGGGCAACTTAATTGTAGTCAGATTTCACAGAAAACAATCTGAATGAAGGATGAGGAATTGTCTAATGACAGATGTGATCAATCAGAATTACAGGCTGCAAACAGTTGTTTTGGTTTCATAACCTTTTGTTTTGTGTTTTGTACAATTAAGAAAATGCAACCTGTGCTTTCAGGCTGATTTCTGAGAGTGGTTGAACTCTCCCTTTTTTCAGAAATAAACTCTCAAAGGTTCTTCTGTTTGTTTCCGTTAACCACTCCAAAAATTTTCCCAGGGAAGCAGACAACACATGCACTTTGGGGAAGGAATTAGAAGGATAGATGCATACAACCTGTTTCTTTACCATCTGTCTGCTTTGGGAAAAGTTCTCATTTCTTCTCCAAATAAAATGTTAAGCTTTTTCTCCAGCCTTTAGTAATGAAACGAAAGCTATTGGGCGCCTTCTAGCGCGGTTGCGTGTTACTGCACCAGAAAGCCAACTTGCTGTGTGTAGGTTGTGAATTTCGGGCTAATGAAAGCCTTTTGAAAACCATTTCAGTTATTGACATGGGAAGTTGGTTGATTTAGTTAATAACCTAATGAGTATACATTTTGTGATGTAGAATGGGATGTGTTTTCTGCTATGTGCCTGCCACATTTTGATTTCCAGACAATTAATTATTTTTAAGTATTTCTTATGAAATTCAGCAAAAACCTTGAGCATATACATAACATAACTTCATTAATTTTTAACTAAGACTGGAAAAAAACGTGCATATTTATCAGTACTATTGAAAGGTCATATTTCCAGCTGAAGGTCTCTGAGTAGCAAGCAGAAGCTTACTGGCAATGGATTGATTTTTTTCTTTTCTATTAAACTTTTGGGTGTAGTGGAGCAGTGGAAAACCACTGATGTTTCTGAGGAATGAGTTCGTGGCAGGAAAGAGAACAGAGGTTTCCTGCTTACAGCGTTCTTTAAGCCACACTTTATCTTCAGCATAAATTCTGTAGAAGTTCCCCAGGAACAAAGTAACAACTGATGAAATGTCTGAAATGTATGTGAACAGCAGCAAATCTGTAATCAGAGAGGAGACTCTGGTACCTGCTCTCACATTTCTTTCTAGATATAGTATAATGGCAGCACAACACTGCAGTGCCTGAGTTAATGTAGAAAATAGACTAAGGCCTTTACATACATCATAGAAAATACTGTAGTGCAATTCTAAGTGTAAATGGTAACAGAGGTGTTGGGTTTTTTCCATCTTTTTTGTAAGACAAAAGTAAAGAATTGACAAAACTGAAATTTGCTCTCTTCAAGATGTTAAAAAAATATATCAAACCCACATCCTTTCCTGTGATGTACTGTCTGCTGTCTCAGCAGCTACAGGAAGCTCCCTTGTCAGCTCCTCTAAAGGCAGCAGTGAAGCCCAAGTGCTGGATGGGCAACAGGGGAGCAGCACACATAGTTATAGGGTGAGATTGAAAGTTCTAATAGTGTCCCCCTGTACTTCAGGGTGTGAGGCAAACAGCTACATGGAACTGGGAATAAAATTTCCTTTCTAATGCTTTTCAGTGCAACTCCTTTTGAATTTCATACTGTTTAATATTAGAGAAGTGGTACATGAGGAGAGTTCTGTAAACCTCACCTATGTGCCCATTCTCCTGTGAGGCTTCATAGGGAAGCATGTGCTTTTATGACATACAATTGATGAAAGATGATGAATATTGGTTTCATTCAGAAGGAATGGTGGAAGAAGAAATAAAAAAACAATAACTGCTCTCAGAAGTTTCAACCCAATGAAGTAGAGGAGTTTGGCAAAAGTCAAAGCTTAGTTATTCATCTGCTCAATGACACTAAATTGTACCATGGCTTATTAGTTTCGTGGATGTTGGTAAGGTTAATTGGATACCCAGTACTACTGGGTGCCTAATATACTGTGGTTTATGAATGGTCATATGAGATCTTTATATGGTGAATGTGGTGTTCAAAGGCAGCTTTTCATCAGTTTCCTCTACAAAATTTGTAAAGCAGGCATGTATTTACAAAGAACTGAAACACAGAGCCAATGAGAAGTGCAGCAGAGCTGCCTCAATTTTAGCTGAATGTAATCAGAGAGATACAGTTAAAGATATTTTGCCTGTTGTGGTTGGAAGCAGCCCAATTAGTATCTATGAACTAACAGGACAAATACATAAATCTGCACATTCTTTATAATGTTAAATCTGGAATTGTGTTTGGGAATGACTTGCCTAAATGCAGATGTTGGACAATAATCAGGCATGTTATAGTCCTGATAATTCATTTAAGTCAAATGGTTTCCTATAGGAACACAGTCTTCTAGGATATGGCAGTAGCTTAATGGTGATACAGCTGATGTTCTTGAGGTGAGATGTGTATGCAATTTTCTAATCACGATTTTTAGTTCCTGTAAGAGATAGCGTAGTATGAATGATCTTATCTGATTTCCTTTTATCTTTGAAGCAGTAGAATTTATTATGGTGAGACTGGAGCCTACTGGTTTATATAATGAACATGTTGTATAGTGGTCACGAACTGATTTGAAGTGGAGCTTTAGAAGCTCGTATGACTTGGATGACCAAGTCCATGAGTTTGTGTGAAATAACTCACCTGAACAGCATGGAAAGCTTTTCAGATAACTGTGAAATAATATATTTATCATACTTTGATCAATGTGTCTTCCTAGGTGCTAGTATCATTCTGCTACTGGATAAAATTCTAATGCTACTGGAAACAAAATTAGATCTCCAGTGAGTCTAATTCAGTTTAATTAAGTTTTAAGGCAGTGATGTGCTGATAATTTTGAGTATTCGGAGAAAACTAATGAAATTATGTGCTGAGCAAATATAGACACGAGAATTGAGGTAAAGGGAAGTTTTTCACAATTGCTTTACATCTCTTTTTGCAAGTCTTTAGAAAAAAAGGCAGTAAAGGTAGAAAGTTGGATTTAATCAACTATGGATGAACTTTGACTAGAATTAGCTGTGCTATTTCTTGCCTACCAAATTTGACAGACTTGAAGTACGATTAATAGTAGGAGGTGTTTAGTAGTAGCTGTAATATTGCATGATATGCTTATCATCCATGCCTCTCCTGGATGAGTAATGGCCTTATGTTGTGCCGGGGGAGGCTCATGTTTGGTGTTAGGAATAAATTCTTCTCAGAAATGGTGGTGATGCACAAGCACAGGCTGCCCAGGGAGTGGTGGAGTCACTGTCCCTGGAGGTGTTTCAGTACTGTGGAGATGTGGCACTGTGTGGGCACGCTGGGGATGAGTCAGTGCTTGCACATAGATGACCTTCATGGTCTTTTCTAACCTTAATGATGCTATGATTCTACACCATAAAAATGTGTTAGAAGTTCTGACTTGTAAACAGCGTGGCACACAAACAACCATTATTTCCAAGTTAGTGGGGTAATGGATTTTTGTTTCATTTGGAAACAGCTTTAACAAGTGACTCTCTACAGTGTTGAATTGTGCAATTATTTTCTTCTAGAACTGGGTAGTCCAACAATATAACGTTAGTACCAAGCATATAAGAATATGTAGTGATAATAACTGAGGATTCTAGTGGCTTCTCTTCCTAAACATGTTCATAGGAGAAATTTTTTAATACAGATATAACCCAAAGATATCTGTAGTGTGAGTGTGGCATGAATGTAGGAAGCTTGAGTTGAGCCTGCTCTGCGATCGTCCCTTGATGCTTTGCAAAATATGATTTCCATTCTGTTAAATGAAAGAGTTTTATTAAGTGGCTGTAGGTGATTATTCAGTTTCTGTTTGGAAGTTCCTAAAAGGAGTGGGAACAGAGATAACACAGAAAACCTAAAGGATTCACACAGGAAGATCTAGCCTTAGGTGCTGCAATTCCCATTTAGCACGTGATCAGGAACATGAGGAAGTCTGATTCTTCATTCTTCATCCGAAGTGCAAGTTGGTAGGAATATATTTGTGTGCTGTAAAATGACCATTACAATAGTTCCTACTTTATCAATAACTTTATTGTCTGTATAAAAATAATTAGTTTTTAGTACCTGACTCTGTGACTCAGGAATGTAACAACACAGTGGCAAAGTTAACGTGCTGATGTTGACTGCAAGAATGAATTATTGTGGGTAATTCTCATGAATAACATCATAAGATCAGAGACTGTTTTTACATAGGTTAAATTCCAGTTCCTAGTTAATACTTTTTGTTTTAATTGATTTACATAGATAGAAAAATGTGTCTGAATTTGGACATAAAATACTAGGAAAAGCAAAAAGTGATGTCTCTCTTTCAATGGAATTCTGTGTTGCTTTTCAGTGACCATCAGTGTTTGGTATGTTGTATTTCCTTTTCTATCCTTCTTGATCTTAAAAGGTATTTGCCCCTGTAAATGACAAAATCTCTTACTTTGCAAAGGTAAACAAAATGAACAAGACAAGATGCCTACTGCTGGGGTTGCTGTAGAGTGTTGTCTATCTAATGAATTAATCCTCTTGTACATATCGTATATTTTAAATCTGTAATATTATTCAATTTCAGTATTTTTTACTCTTTCCATTTAATCTTCTCTTCATCACAAGAGAGCCAACTGTATGAGTTGGGAGAAGTCTTTGAAATACTGTACTCCTCCTCCTCAATAATTCTTAAGCTAATCTGTAGTTAAGCATGCTAAATGCTTTAAAAGAGGTGGTTTATGTAGTTAACAAACTTACTTAAACTGGGGGGGATGCCAGGGAAGAGTCATGAAATACTGCATTTGCTTGGAATTGCATAGTTTAGGTACAGAAAATCAGTCTGGTTAAGATAAAATTATATGTCCCCAGAAGGGCCATGAAAACTTTTGAGCATCTTGAACGACATCTAAGTTAATGCAGCTTGTGGTTAAGGACAGAAAAAGCACAGTTTGAGAGAAGCAGAAGTGGTTCAAGAGCTGTTCAAGATGTACTTTCAGTATTTTGACAAGGAAATCCCTCAAAAATGACTTCCTTAACTTGCATTAATCTCATATCCTTTGAGGCTTGTGTGTGTGCAGAGAAAAGACTTCTATGATTGGGATTAGTTTTCTCATCTAAACACAAATGTTTTTCATAACCACAAGCAAGGGATGGAGAGAGATGTGTTAGCTATCTATGTACTGCTACATATCTTTGTTAGAAGATGTTCTTTCTTCAACCTTGAGCTGTAAGAATGGTACAGACACCAACAGCCAGAAAGCAAAACAAAGAAAAAAGGTGGCTTGAAGTCATGGCAACAAAGACGTGAATTCTTCAGGGTAAGGATCGTCTCCTTTCCATCTGTTTGGGGTCTAATACAATGCCTAGGCTTAGGCTTTAAACACTGGAATGGTGGCACTTTTGCATCTCCAGGATGTTCTCATTTATCCACTGTCTACTGACATCTCCTACATGGCATAAAACTTAGCCCTAGGACTTAGGGCTGTCTGCAGCCTGCCTTTTGTTTTACCGAAGTATCCTCAGGACAGGGATGTGCAGTAGAAGCTCTAGGCTGCCTTGGGCTCATTACTGTGTTTAACCTGTCCAGGGGAGTGCAGGAAGGTAGCCCCAAACCTGTGGCACACTGCTAACATCAGAAACAGATATGGAGTCAGAGTGGCCAAAAGATTTTGAGATAAATTGCAGGGCATGAATTTTCTTTGATCTTCATAAGTGGCTGTGCTATTTTCTTTTCATTTTTAATGATACATTAGCAAGTTGCAGTTTTGATATATTTCATGTTCATGTGCAGCATAATTGCAGTGAGCTAAGCATGGAAACATCAAACCACCACATGTGGAATTGCTGATCTGCTCTGCTCAACGTCAGTTTGAAACAACAGCTTGCTTTTATCGTTCCATGGTACCTTATTGTAAGATGTCTGCTTCCTAACTGCCAGTCTGGCTTCGAATCCAGCTTGTTCCAGAAGTGAGGTCTTAGTCTGTACAAGCAGCTTGAAATGGAGACAACGTTAGTTGTCTGGGTTTTCCAGAATTTCTGTAACTTATCTTAATTCACCTCAGTGTGACATTTCTGTTAATTTGCCTTCATTTCGTGCATGCTGGTAAGCATACTGATTTCTGGATTTTGCAGACAAATGAATTTTACCAGTCAGGATAGCTGAACACAGCTTGGCCCTATGTGTCTGACACTTCAGTGGTTCTGTCTCGCATATGGCAAATGCAATCTGAGGTCTGGGGGCTGGTGGTGAACGACAGCAGCCTGCCTGTGGGAAGGAGCTGCTCCTTGATAATGCACGCGATGGCATGGCCTGATGCAGACTGTACCTTTCAGTTGAGAGTACATCACTTTTCTATACGGCTGTTCCCTGTACCTGACCTATAAGTTCAGGTGCTCTGTGTAGTACTGATTAAAACAGAATGTCTCTAGATTGTGCTTTATTTGGCTGTTTTTGCAGAGGAGTAAACCTTTTCCTGATCCCATCACAGAGCACAGGCGATGGAGCCTTGTGGATGTGAGGGAACATTGGAAGTTTTAGGGCTGTTACATGTGATTTTATTGGCTGGCCAAGTTGCCTTTATGTATCTAGTTACTTGACTTGCTTAGAAACCTGTTGCGATGCTGGTGTCCTATTCGTTGGACACATCTCCCAGGTTTTAAGATGGGTTTGTGTGGATGGTTATAGCTCCATGTTGCACAATGGTAGCTCTGTTTGGAACTGCTGTAGCATTGCCTGGTTTGTTGCTCTTGAGCATTACACAGAACTCTCCAAGTGTGAGTCTTGAGAATTTCCTGATCAGAGTATTTCTCAGGTACTGTGAAGCAGAGGCAAATTTTCTGTGCTTTCATGCATTTAAATATATGTTCTCTAATTGGCTTCAATAGCTACTGAGAATGTTGTTGTAGTTCTAGATTTACCTGCGTGTGAAGGGAGAAAAAGCTTGCTTGGCAAGCTGTATTTTCAGGTTGTTTGCTGTAGTAAAAGACTCTTGTAACATAGGCTGCTTTTTCTATTTTAACCTTCTTTGTTTGCGTTTTTTTAAATTCTGCTGAAGGTTAAATATTGATAACATCCTGTGGAACTGAGCTCGAATGTGTTTTTTTTTAATTGAACTCCAAGTTTTGGGGGCATTTATTAGAACCGTTTCGTCTTAGGCCAATTTAGCTAGTAGCAGACTAATAAAAGTAATAATGTTGGGCTTCCTGCCATGACAAATGTTGACTTACCCTTATAAAGTTGACTAAAAACTAATAACCTTTAAAGTACAGGAGTATGGAAATTCAACCAGTAGTATGAAGTCTGAAACAGAGTGATTCTGTTTTAGTTCGCTGGCACCACTTGTGAGTTATGTTTGAAACAAAGGGTGCTGTGCTGTTTCAGTTTATAGTCCCCCATTTAGAACAGTGTTAATTCCTCTGAGACTAATTTCTATTAAAATCTTTGCACTAGTGAGTGCTCTCAAACACAGAATTAATACCTTGCATACATATCTGTGTAGGTTACGAATAGTGTATTGCATTAAAAGGGGAAAATGTACCTGTCACATATTTGATAACACTCCAAGGAAGGTAGCAAATCCAAATCAGCTACTTACAGTAGTTATCTAAGAACTTGTTGGTTCTGGAAGTCCTTCAACTCCAGTAACGTTGACGCTAGTAAGCTGCTTTTAGTGAGCATTGCCAATATCAGCTGGTTTGTGTGTGGGCTGAGAGAAGGTCAGTTTGCCTTTGAAGGCAAAAGGAGTAAGTTCTAATATTTTAAAATGCTAAGTTCCTGTTCAAGTTTACACGTAGCACTTGTTTTCTACATTGACTTACATCTCTGCACATTCTTTTAGTTAAGTTTATTTGTTTCAAATACAATTAGAAAAATCAACACAGTGCAGTCGCAGTAGTGCTGCACACAGGCTGGGGACAAAGTGCAATGAGTCCTCTGGGAAATATTTTCTCTTGTTTGTCAAACCCAGCAGCAGTTCCCTGCTATGTGGGCTGTTGTTGAAGTTGCAGATAAGAGATGAGAGAGTCAAGTGGAAAACCAATTATGCTAGCAGTGACCGTACGTTTGCTTTTACTGCTCTCTGTGAGGAAATCAGTGGCTCAGAGTGGTCAGGAGTACAGAGTGAAGGAATTTTGAAACAAGGTACTGAAGCAAATGAAGATCTATTTTATGGCACCTAGACTACTGTTCTGTGCCCTGCAGTGTCTTATCCAGGTCACTGGCTCTGCTATTCTGAGGGCAATGAAAGGGAATTGGCCTAGTCCTTTTTGTTCCCTTTCCTCCTGTTCGTTAGAAAATTAAAATCAATCTTTGCTTGAGTCATCTATCCTCCCAAGTGTGATACTTAAGCTGTGGGTGGCCTTGTTAAATGACAATGATAGAAAATGAATCAATATTATTAAATAGATTTATCCTGACAGGAAGGCACTTACTTTGAACTTTGGAGGAGCTCTGTTCTTTACGTGTGCTACTAAAAGAATAGTTTTACTTTGTGGATGAAGGGCTAGCTTCTTCCCTCAAGTTTTCCCCCTCTGAAAGCTTTTCAGATCTGCTTACTGTGTTAGTAGGTACAGTATATCCAATTATTAGATGCTGATTTTGCTCATGAGGAAATGATAACATCAATGTAGCTGTGAGTAATTGCACGTAGTTTAAGTGCCTAATTCTTCAGAGGGCTTTGTGCTGTAATACGCTCCTGTGGGTGCTGAATGTTTCTCTTGCTTCAGGAGCAGGTACTGTATGCAAATATTTGGACTTCACAATAGTAATCTGTGTCTGTTGGAGACAAAAGCAACGATTCGTAAGTTCTCCCTTTGCTGAAGTTTTGCCAGTTTGAAATCACCACTTTAAAGTTTTGAAAAGCAGCTCCTTGTATCAGAGTGCTGAAGTTTGGAGGGCCGAATGTAAAAAAGCTGGAGGTTTCCTTTCTCATCCATCAGTCTATTAGGTTAGTGTTTAACATGTAAAAGATTCTACAAGTACAGTGTGCATATTTGTAGGATAAAATCATCTACAGAATGAATGAACAATGAAGCAGTCTCCTTCATGCCTCCTTGGAAGAATGGTAGGTGTGGCATCTTTGCAAGTTCTTATCTGATCATTTCTTGTCATAAATTTGTGATAATGATTATGCCATTGTGGTTAATCTTTCTTCCTGTCAATTCCCATGAAAAGAATAGATAAAAATATTCTCTCTCAGAAGAACATGACAGTTATCTGAAATGTCTACTTTATGGTTTCAGGAACCATCCAGACCTTGTACACAGACTTGCTAAGTTTTAAGTTTGTTCAGTTTCAAGAGTTCTTTTTGAGGATGCATATACACACGGTATTTCCAGTTCTAATTTTTTGCTTTCTGAATTCAAATATTCAGATGTTACTGAAGTCATCTCGAGTTCAGATATACAGCTCCCTCTGAAAGCCAGCTGCTCTAGTCTTTGTTCTAGTCCAGTCAGGTATTAATTTGGCTTCATTTGGACTGTGCAGCCTTTGAAGTTTCTGCACTCATGTTTCCTTCAGCTTTATTTAGCCTTATATCAAATTTAAAGCACTGTCAGATTAACGTCACATATACCAGCTCCACATTTTGGAAACTTTGCCAAACTGTAGCCTGGATCTTTTGTTTCCTAACTTGCCATATTGTTTCAGCAAGCCTTTGTGACTATGACAGTGCAGTCTAACATTCAGTTTTATTTCAAAGCTCTGAAATGAATTTTTAAAATATCAATATTGACTTTAAAAGGTCAGGCAGGAATTGTTACTCCTGAGGTGCTTTTTTTTTTCCTAACCTGGCCCAGTTCCCAGTGGATCCAGCTGCTAAATCCCATCTGCTTCTCAGTTCCCTGACCTGGGAGGGCGGGCGGAAGGAGTGATGACTTTGGGGGTCTCCGGGTCCTTTGAGCATGCTCAGAGATCCAGGCCTAGAATCTAATATTAATTCTTCCTGAACAGTGTGTCCTTACAGGAGCCACTTCCTGCTCTGTGGATGCTGGCATTGCACCATTCTGAGCTCCCATCTGCTTCGATTCATAGCACAAACAATTTTGTTGCAGGTCTCCCAGTTAACCAGAAACCCAGATAATTTCAGAGACAATATATTAGTAAAATAATGAGCACGTGTAATAGGAATTCCTAACCACCTTCAGTTTAGGAATAAACAAACAGCAACACGAGAAGTGCTGAAGTGGTTTGGGAAGCAGCATCTGGAGTGCAACCCGCTGATCTTATTGGACTAATGTGCAAGTGCAGACTCTGGTCAGTATCTCAGTAGAACAGAACAGCTCACACACTGTTTTCCATTTGATGTTGGTTGTGAAGAGCAGAGCCTTTGATTAGAAAAAACAACCATCTGTTCAAAACCCACTTTTTTATGCACCTGTCTGGAATTTTCCCTGTACAGATCATTGGTCTCAGAAGTTCATCTTCTCTGAGCCCCTGGTTTGGACAGGCCTTGCAGATAATGTGAGAATAGTGAAGGAGGAGGTGGGGCAGAACAGATGTAGTCCACACAACAAAAAAGCTGTGACCTTGACCAGAGTAACTAAGGGTTTCAGTATTACTCTCCTACAGTTTTCGGATTGCCCTGGTAGACTTCTGTTTCCATTGCACTGTCAGAACCTTCCTATACAAGCTTTATTATACCACTGTGGAAGGGATTGCTCAGTATGGACTGCTGTCTCTGTTGGAGGTCCCTGAGGGATGTGACACCTGGAGGTTGGAAGAGCTCTCACTTCCAGCTGGGTATCGAAACCTATCAGACTGTTTCTAATGTGGGGTGAAAGTCACACCTGAAGTATACGGAAAGCTTTCCCCATTTACAAATCAGGTCTGAAAGTATATCTTGTTAAATGTAAAGGCTTAGAATTCAGAAACTATTGATTCATTATCTTGAGTGATTGTATTAGATTCCTGTAATAATGCTGATCTCTCATAATTGAAACATTGAATTCCAAATAACGTGTTGTAAATTTTAGCTCTTACAAATTCTGATCGGATTTCTTCATGTGAGATCAGCATATGGTGCACTACGTGAGGACCACCAAATGTGAGGCTGGGACATAGGAGGTAGGACCTTTGCAGATGTACCTTCACTCAACGACAGTCTAACTTTCCTTTGATTGCTGGGTGAGATGCTGACCTCTGGTGGCTTAAAGCAGGGGCCTATGGAAGAGCATAGTGCTTTTTGGTAATGACTGAAACTGGTGTTTCTTATCTTTAACATCTTTTCTGTAGCCTGTAAGGTTTTACAGCTCAAACATTAATAACATTAGTTTTATATATATGCCTGTGTGTGTATGTATGTACATATATGTATGTATGATATATGCCACTGCCTGGACAATTTTCTTCTTGAAATGGATGGGGGAGTTTTAAAGGAGGGACTGCACTGTATTTCCCCTGGGGCTGTTGGCATCACTGGCTAGTAGGCAGTGCAGGTTTCAGGCAGTCTTTGGACTGTCTGAGATGAAGAAGGGGAAATCGTATTTCCTTTTTTCACTTCCTCTCCCTCTTCAAGAGAAAGAAGATGATTTCCTTTCTTCTTACTCAGGCTGATTTTCTCCAGAGTTATTTGATGCTGTGCCTCAATTTTCACAGCTGCTTGAGGTTTGTGCAGCCCACAGGGCACAGTGTCATTAAAGAACTTCAGCTGTTGTCATCCACACAGGTGCAGAAATAGGCAAGTAAGAACAAACTAACTTGCAATTTCTTACTTAGTTTTAAACACTACTCAGAAAGTTTGATTCAAGCCTTTGCATCACACGCAGATGATGCTGCAGAGATGTAGTGAAGTACTGCTGTACTTCCTTGGTTACCTCTTGCTGTCAGTAGATTTCACAGGAAACTATCCGAGGGTTCCTGGACTTAATTTTGTTAAAAGTTAAAACTGAAGGACCATCTGTGCAGAATTATGAATTGTAGCTCACTATGCATGTGTCTGCTAGACTTTGGGGACCATTAAACTTTCAAGCTACGATGTAGCTACGTAACTGTTATTTTTTTATATCTGTTTTGTCTTTGGACCAAAGAATATACACTTAGCAGTGAAGCTATAGAATTACAGAAGGGATATAACAGTAAAGGAGGAGAAATCTTTTCCTCTTTATCCTACTCCTGTTTTATTTTCTCTGAAGTCCATATACTCCTGATGTTCAGATTCTGGTTTGGGGATGTGGTACTTCCTCCAAAGTAATGCTTACTGCTTTGCTGCTAGCAAAAACTGTGCTGCTGTAGTAGCACCGGCTGCCTGCCTGGGACTTGGTGTCCTTGCACTGCAGTACAGCACAGCTGACATTGAGCAGGCTTTGCTGTGGGATGTCAGTCTGCAGGATTGGCATTCTGAGTGGTCATCAGAAAGGAGCAGCTGATGGTTGAGTAGAGAAGAATTACAGTAGAATCTCAAAGATTTTTCTTCTTCAGGGATTGGGAGCTGTGTAGCTATGCTAGTGATGTTGCAGTGATGTAAAAGTTTGAAAACCTGTCTCAAAGACATGACTGCTGGAAGGAAGGAATATCACTAGCAGTGCATTAGTGAAGTTAAAGAAGCTCAGTTTAGGCTGATAAAATGCTTTAATGCTGAGTTTCATATGTGGAGGAATATTTTATTTTTGCTAGGAGGTTTAACACTTTGTCCCTCATTTCAGCAGCCATTTGTGGACTTCAGGTCTGCCTGCTGGGAAGTAAATTAAATACATAGCTGCTGCTTCTCACCTTCCCTGTGCTGCAGTTCTGATGGAAGAAAATTTTTCTTGCCTGTAATACAGATGATGATCATTGCTGCTGCTTTTTTTTTTTTTTCCCCTATCAAGAAGGATGATAAATCTGCATTAATTCCAGGATTTTCCTCTCTGAACAAAAGCATAATAAGCATGCTTCATTTTTATAAAGCTATGACTAGGAGACTGGAGGCATAGGGAGCCTACACAGACTCTGTAAGCATGGGTGAAAAGGAAAGGTGAACTGCTTTAGGATGCCCTTGAAATAAGATGTTGGATGTTTTTTTTAACATCACTTGGAAGGTTTGCCTCTTTTCCTGTCAAAAGTTGCCTTTTGCATGTGCTGTTCAAGATCCATTAAATGTCAGATGGAGGTTAGAAAGCCGAGGGTAACTGTTTTATTTTTATGTTTTTACGCTATTTTGTTGTTGTTGTATTATGATTTCTGAGTGCAGTTTTTTTGTTCGGTTGTTTTTAAAATCTGCAGGATGATTGACATATCATACTGAAGTGTTTATATATTATTTATAGGGCATAGGAGCTGTTAAAAAGTCTATGTGAAAAGAAAACTATTGCTTTATGGTAGAAAAATTTTTTAAATTTTTTTTCATTTTATGCAAAAGAAAGCATGAAAATGTTATTAATGTATTGGTCAGTATGTATAGGTATTTCTGTGAGAACGTGTACACAGACTGATCTGAATTATATTTTCTGGAGTGAAATACAATTGAATGAATTGAATCACATACTGACTGCGCCAGCAGGTGAAGAAACAAACTTGGTTTTATTTGAAAATATTCATTTCAGTGTCAAGATTATCACAGCACACATTAGTTGCAAAGCAGTGCTGACAATGTCTCTTCTTAAGAATTAGTTCTTATAATAAAATATTTGTCTTTGTCCTTCTTCCTTCCCCTGCCACCAGCCATGCCAGCTTTTCCACGATGGTGTATTCCCACTGTTCCCAGGACCTGCATGTACCAGACAGGAGTAACCTGTCATTGTCAGCATCTGAAACTGCTGTTATTTACTACTCACCCTAATTATATACCACATTTGCAAACTTGACTTTTACAAATTCTTTCTTAGGGAAATCAGCAAAACTGATAGCAGCGTTTATGTAATAATGCTCACGTTTCCCCCATTTCTTTTTCCTTTCTTTTTGCCTACTGCAGGAACCCAGTAACAAGCGGGTCAAGCCTCTTTCTAGAGTTACATCACTAGCAAGTCTTATTCCTCCTGTACGGGCCACTCCATTGAAGCGGTTCAGCCAGACACTTCAGGTAATAACAGCATGGAACTGCATTTCTGAAAGGGAAAAGCACACACAGACACACACAACACTTCTGGGTTTGTATGGGAGTATGAAATGCACGTGTGTGTGTGCACACAAGCGTACACACCACTGTAATATGACAGACAGGCTTAGGTAATTAATGACCACAACATCACTCAGTTGAAAAACTCAGAACTCTTACCTCAAGAACCACTTCACTGTCTGGATAATTAATGTTTATTAATTACTATGAAAACTACTACACTTGGGGCAAAGTATTACAATTGCTTTTCAAGGTTTTTGAAGAACAGTTTTCCATACACTACTTCCTCTTAACTTTGACTGATTTGTTTGAAAATGTTATTTTTGGCTTAGCCAGTCAGATAGAAGTGACATGTTTCCTTCTGCGTGATGAACTTTGACCTTCCCTAGAGAAAAGATCTATTGAAAATTGAAAAAATATAATCTTGCATAACTGCTGATAAAAATTAATCAAAGGCAAGCAAACTTTGAATGCAGCTATTAAATCATTTTGTAGTTGCAGTTTCCATATTATATGTTGGATGCATAATATTCAACATAGCCACAAATAAGACTTGAATTTAGGAAGTCTTAGTGCCTTCAGACCTACAGATTTCAAAGCATTTGAGTGCTGAACTCTGAATGATTCTGAGTGAGGAACAGTTGAAAACTGAAATGCTGCTGTGGATCTGATCTAGAAATCTTTGGAAAGTAGCACTGTTTCCTCTTTAAAATAGTTTTGTGACAAAGTATATGTACAACCCAAACAGAATTATTTCAAAAGGCTAATTTCAATAAAGAGAGGAAGTGTAATTATATCCAAATGTATTAAAATGTTATTTAATGAAAAGTAGCTGTCTTAGATTAACATTGATGTCATCTATTAAATAAAAAGTTGTAGCCACAGCAACAAAACACTTCTGTAATGGTAGTGTCTCATAAACAGATATTACAGCATTTATTTAACGTTGATTTTCCTGTGAACAGTTCTTGCTGTTTTGAAAGCACAGACATCTGCATACAAAAGCTGCATTTATGGGGGTGGAGAAGAGGCAAAATGGCTGAACTGCCTTCAGTCTGGGTTGGATCCAAAAGGTGGACTATAGCGTGACTAGAGCAGAGATGCCTGTATTCCCTGGAGTGTATAAATCTCCTCCACAGTCTGCCTGAAGGAAAAAGTTGGCCCGACTCTGAAAGGACTACATTAGTTCCAGTTGTGAGGCGTGTGGAAAGTGAATTAATTTTTGGCTAAAGTGCTTCTGAGCACGGCACTTCCCTGTTCACAGCTTTCCACAGCTGTTGTCCTCATTTAAGTACCTGCACTGTCATTATGTATTGAATGCCTTTGAGATTGGTTTGTCCAGTATGGTATGGTATTTAATCAAGTCTGTTTTCAGCTATTGAAACAAACTGCTTTCATGCATGTACTAGCAACCTCCATAGAACCTAGTGAGAGCTACATAAATGCATTTCAGGACAAAGTTTTACAAAAATAGGTGTGAAAATGGTGGGTTTGTAAGCTCTGCTCTTTTGAGTTTGTAAGTAGTAAGTCCTGCTGTTGTGAGGATTTCTGACTTTGTTCCTCTTGTTAAAAGAATGTATTTTAAGTAACTGTCTGCTTCTAAGCAGTTTAAGCAGCGATGTTTTTTTCATGCCTTCTCCTCTAAGTAACTGAGCTTGGAAGAGCTGTAGTGAGAAACTGATTTCTGTGTTCTCCAAGTCCTAGATCTGAATCTATTTCCAGGTGGTGAATGCTGGCAGTGTCTCTCAAAATGAACCTTCATGTCTCACTGTAAATTGACTTCTTATCTGATTTTGTCAGCAGCTGTAGAAGAGGGGAAAAAAATGTTGACTCTGTTCAGGTGCCTAATTGGAAGTTACTTGGAAACATTCTGGGAAGCATGTACGCCCCCTTATTTTATTGTGTACTTACAGAGTTACCAATCTGTCTTGTGGAACCCTAAAGTGCTGAAGGGCTTTGTATTTTTTTTAATAACACTTTAAAAAAAGAGTTAATTTTTCTTGTTGAGTGAATTCTCATGTCTTCATTTTTCAGTTATTTCGATCAAAAACCAAACACTAACAGTATCAGCAAAAAGTAATCAGTAGCTCTGCATTTCTTTCACAAAAGTTCAAGTAAATCTTATATAATTATTTTTGAATGAAAGATACGTTTGATTAAAAAAAAAAAAGGTTGTAATTTTCCTTACTTCTGTACTTGTAACTTCTGTATTAATTGATTTTCTGCATGCTGGTTGAAGAGAAGCACCTCTCTACATGAGAGCTGTGCAGTGTTCTCTAAGATGCATTCTTAACTTCTGCTGTTCTGTATATTTTTTGATTATAGAATTATAGAATTGATTAGGTTTTGTGTCTTATTTCTCAACTTTATTATCATTTTGCACATTATTGTCAATACTTCCCATTGGGATTTAGAGTAACAAAATACATTAAGTCTTTCTGGGTCACTGTACTTCTGTCACGTAGAACACTGTAGATTAACTAAATAATTTTGTTAACTTCATCACTGACAGAGCATCTTTCTGTCTGTATTTCTGCAGGATACCAAATGCTAAGCAGGTATTCTTATCTGGTTATCCACCTGGAAAATACTTTATTTCGTAGCTATATTTTTAGTCTGCATTGTGTATGACTAATGATTGTGATATCTGCTTGTTTCTGTTTGGTCTGAGTCACAGCTGTGCTGTTAGACTTAAAAGCTGAAAATAGCACCAGAAAAAGAACTCCAGCTGATGCTGATGAGAAAAATTAAAAGTCTGGCTAGCTTCCTCTGCAACTTCAGTTTTCATCAGTGTGTCCTGAGTTTAAAAAGGGAGCTCAAATTGTTTTTGTCTTCTTTAGATACACCACAGATTTCTAAAAATTCTTAAGAAGAAAGCACTTTTTGACATCAGTCTGAAAGCTGGAACTTCAAAGTATAGTCAGTCTCCTTTTCTCAGTGCATAAAGCTGTTTGCTTTTTTGCTCCTAAAATCAGTGTTTGTTAATTGCCAGCAGTAACACCAATAACACAGACTCTTCACAGTAGCTGTCTGGTAATAGTCAGCGAATGTTACTGCACTCAAACAAATACAGTGAGTACAACCAGGAGTTGGGACCTCGATCTTCCCCAGCTCCTCTAATTTTTGGATTTTATAAGAAAATTTAAGTAGTCTCAGAATGTAATAGGCATGGATTTTAACCACAAGTAGAAGATTTGTGGTTTCCTTCCGAGTGTCAGCCCTTCTGTGCCCCTTCCGTTCGATGAAAGACAATGTACAAGTGTGGAGAATAATATCAAGCATTCTCTGCAATGTAGAGAAATGTGACTATCAGTGGATGGAGTTTGCTTGATATTATGGGATGCATGTTATTTTATAACATGTTATATGACATTTTGTTAAAAGCTTTTAAGATCAAGGCATTTACTGTAAAGATCAGTTTGTCTGCTTCTTTTCTTCATCAGTATATTCTTCATTCAACATGAAATATTCCTTTAAAAGGAACACTATTACAAAGAAAGGAGTTGTATACTTGAGGATGTATATGGGAATGCATGGAAAGGGGCATTCCACCTTGGGTCATGGAATGACAACTGTTCTGCTTGGCTGCATTCTTGTAGTTGGTGATTTGTGGGTGCAACACATCTGGCTCTTTTTCCCTAATCTTTCCATCTGCATGTGAAAATAGTGGGCTCTGTGATTCATCATTATAATAAGTATAAATCAAGCATGTAATTTTCTTGTGTGTTTCTTTTATCTTCTTAAATCTTGAAGGGAGACTAGCACCTGATTTGCAAAGTTCTGTAAGGTTCGTATACATATACATGTGTATGTGTTGTGTTTATTTCTGGGGTTTTGCCAACTCCGAGGAGGGTTCAGAATGACTTCTATTATTAACAAAAACAAACAAAAAAAGGCATAGTTTTTATTTATATTGTGTCTTCTGATTTAAAAAACATTGTTTTTATAATAGGCATTGTTAGCATTTCATGGGCTTTTGTCTTCAGAGGAGAATTTCAAATATTGTGCTTTGTGTGTGCTGCTTTCAACTTCAAAATGAAGATAATTTATTTTGTTTTGAATATTCTTACCCATGGCAATTGAAAGATGACTGTGTTAAATAAGGCAGGTTTTAAATAACAACAAAAATGTAATGTATTTGAACAATTTGGAGTACTTGGGATATTTTAGAGGTAAAACCTCAGAGTGAAGCCTCTAATTTTAATGAAATGAGAAAGGAATATTTTGATAAAAACACCATGAGAGTGTAAAGTACTCATCTATAGCCTGAACTCTTTCTATGAGTGTATAGAAAAATATGTCTCAATACACAAAAGTCTCACTTAAAATTAGACTTTGTTTTTATTTCACTTGAAGACTAAACTGCATAATAGAGATGCTAGAATGCTTTATCTCAGTTTAAAGGCTCCAGAAATAGCAATGCTTTGATAAACCAGTACTAGTATTTCATAGCACTGATTTTTGAACACATTTTTTTTTTAATTCTAAGGAATAAGTAGGAGAAAGTGGTGTGAGAATAATCTGACTTGTTGCTCATCACTAGCAGTAAAATCTGACTGTTAGCATACTTCTTCCTCAGAGACAATGCTTGTTCAGTCAGATACCAGTTCACACTTTCTACGTGAATTTGTTTCTTGCTCCTATGATCTGAAAAAGCAGGAAGTTACCAGTAGAAAGGTTTACTTCATGTATGAGAATCATTTTGGTCAGATAGAGCATTTAAACAAAGAGATTTAAATCCTGCTTGTATTTATGTATCTGGAACGGTCATACCAGTTGAATCTTTCATGATTCTGATGTTCTACTAATAAATAAATACAATTGATTAGCAAGATAGTAAGGTTTTGAAAGGCAACCTCACTTTATGAACCTTTCTTCTGCCCAGCTGAGAAAATACTGAAACCATTAATTACTGTTTTAACGTAATGCACATTTCCATCTGAAATCCTCAAGACCTGTAGCATCTCAGTACGACCTTCTGAGCAATCTCACTCCCCAGAAAACAAACCAGCCAACACAACAATACCAAATTTTACTGTCATAGCTTTTGGGAATTGTTAGGTAAAAAATGAAGCTTTCTTCCAAAATGAGCAAAAAGTATTCATACTAGTTTTTGTCTCTAAAATTTGTATTAAGTTCTATAGTTTTCAGAGCTAGAAATTGAATCAGGTGGCTCTGTGTTGTATATGAATAATTCTTGTCTGACTGTTTACTGAATTGAAATCTTATTGAATCAGCCATATTGATGTGTCATACCATCCTGGCATGATCCCTGTAGTTCATTCCTGTTCCATCTCTGTTTGTTAGCGTTCTATCAGTTTCCGCAGTGACAGTCGCCCGGATCTGTTCAGTCCACGGCCGTGGTCTCGAAATATGCCCGCTGCTAACACAAAGAGGAGAGACAGCAAACTATGGAGTGAGACCTTTGATGTTTGTGTCAATCCTATGCTTACATCTAAAGAAATCAAGCGTCAAGAGGTACCATTTTTAATTATTATTTTTTAACTGTAAGTCTTATGTTCAGAAATAATCTTTAAATGATGGAGTGTTGAACGCTGGTAGGCATTCGGATAGCACTTGAAGCTTTCTTGAAATTAAATAGAAGACCACCATTTCTGTAAGAAGCAGAATTCCATGCCCAAACATTATAATTTAACCTTTATTAGACTTATATAGTCTTAAAACCAGCTCACCATATTTCTGTAATAAACATGAAGTTAATAGGATGTATTGTGTCCTGGTTGCATGCATATGCATGCTCTGTTTGATAGTTTCTGTAGCAATGGTTGATTGCTTTATTCTATTCTGATAGTGATGGATGAGCATGCTAGTTCAAGTACAGGTGTTATGTATGCACAGATGAGTGTAATGATATGCTCTGTAGGAAAAAACTTGGAGGAAATCTTCAATATTAGAAAATAGTGTGTTAATCAAAATGTATCTTGCACAGAAAAAAATGAATACTTTAATGCTTTTTAATGCTTTTTTAGTGCTTTTAATGTGTTGCCCATGACAAACTCTCTACGTAGTTCATGTTATAGCCAATGGCAAAGCTCCTACTGAAATCAATAAAGGAGAAGTATGTTGTACTGACTGGGTTAAGTTGTTTTGTCTTGACAGAAACCCTATGGCTAAGTGAGGTAGCCAAGAAGTGGGAACCATAAGCTTCTATAGGTCTGGTTGCACAGACGTGCTTCAGGGTCTGGTTGCTCTGCATCAATCACTTACTTGTTTGTATAAGTTCAACTAAATTTTATAGCAATATCAGCAATGTTTGTAACAGTGTCTCCCAGAGTATTTCAGGGGCTAGAAGTCATAAATCAAACAACATCAGACACTTCTTTTTCAGATTTTAACACTAAATCATTTGCCAAAATAACTTGTAGAATTGAAAACTTCAGAGGCAATTTATTGGAAAATAAACTGCAGAAGCTGTTTGCATAGCATAACATTCATTACTNTGCATCAATCACTTACTTGTTTGTATAAGTTCAACTAAATTTTATAGCAATATCAGCAATGTTTGTAACAGTGTCTCCCAGAGTATTTCAGGGGCTAGAAGTCATAAATCAAACAACATCAGACACTTCTTTTTCAGATTTTAACACTAAATCATTTGCCAAAATAACTTGTAGAATTGAAAACTTCAGAGGCAATTTATTGGAAAATAAACTGCAGAAGCTGTTTGCATAGCATAACATTCCTTTCAAAGAACTTAGATAAATGAGCCTTCCATGAAGGTTCTGCTTTATGTTCGTTTTTACACTGCATGCCATGATGCAATATCTGAACCACATCCAGGAGTCAGTCAGCTCACACTATGGCAAGCCTTCCATGTATGCATATTATCAAGCTGGGAGAATCTGCAGTATTCCATGATTTATGAGAGTTTAAAGCCTTGACTTAATGTTAATAATTCTAACTCACCAAAGTGTTGTTAACTTTACCGTCCTCCAGTTTAGAATGAAATTGTGTAATAAGTAAATACAAAGCTGTTCTGGTAAACCACTGTATTAGCATAGAGATTATTTTCTATCTGCCAGACTTAAAGTCTCAAACCTTTTTCAGGAAAGGTAACTGCCATCAGCAGGCTGTTAAGGATAGCTCAATATTTGTAACAAAGAAAACCTCAACTGCTAAATGTGAGCCAAAATAGAAGTGCTCACAATCAAAGCAATGTTTTGTAAGATCTGTCTTCGGCCTTACTAGACTGCCTGGAACTTCTATTACTGCATGTTTTATACAGAACACAAGACAGCCTTACGCCAATGATTGTATAAACGTGTTTATTTTTTAATCTAAAGTAGTTAAGATATAGTGAAAAATAGGAGTAATTTATTTTCTCACAAATGTGTTTCCAGATTGGGGAGCTTTATTCAGCATTCAGTATGATATTGTGACTCAACTATTTCTTAACTAGTTTAATAGATATAGATATATAGATATATGATATTTGTGTCTTTTTCATAGGCTATATTTGAGCTTTCTAAGGGAGAAGAAGACTTAATAGAAGATCTGAAGTTAGCAAAAAAGGTCTGTTTAAAAAAGAAACAAGCATATGTATGTGGGGGTGGATAGGGGACAAGTTAAAAAAACAAAACAGTATTCACTGGTTTCTCTCTTTTAAAATAATCCTTGCTTATTACAATTGCTAGAGCTATAAGAGGAAAATAAAAGCCAGCCTCAAAATATATTTGCTTTCCTGTTCTTTCTGAAGAACTTAAACATGATGAACTCATTTTTTTTTTTTTTAAATTAGATACGCTTATAAAACTTAAGGTATTCTCAGTAGTTGATTTATTTTTACTTATGTGAGCTTTAAATGCTATCATTATTTTTTCAGCTACCAGTGGTATATTAATTAGAGCTCTCCTTTTTTTATCTTCAGGCTTATCATGACCCAATGCTTAAACTTTCCATAATGACAGAGCAAGAGTTGAACCAAATTTTTGGAACGCTGGACTCTCTGATTCCTTTACATGAAGGTAAAACTCAGATAGTCTTTTTCAGGTATATCATTGCAGATAGTTTTATAGCCATCTGGATCATTTAGAGATGCTTTTTTTTTTCTTTTAATCATGATTAGATCTTCTCAGGCGACTTCAAGAGGTCAGGAAATCTGATGGATCAACAGAACACGTTGGCCATATCCTTGTGGGCTGGGTAAGGCACATTTTAAAATCAATGTTGGGACTTCGTTTGGAGCTGCAACATAGTATTAATATTTATTTCCATTTTACAGAAGTATTTACAGTTTCCATATCTAACATAACATTTCAAAAATACATTCTCAAAGTATTTTTGAAATGCAGAGACAACTGTTTAGGGATGTAACAGAACTTTTCCTCTTCTGAGGGATTTTCTGTGAAACATTTAGACTAGGTTGTGATTTTTAAAAGTCTTGCTATTCAGGAAATGTGCACTCCTTAATATGCTTCAAATAAAAATCAGGAATCAGTCTGTTAATCTGATGTAGCTCACTTGAGGATCTGCCTCTATTTGTACTCTGATTTTTGAGAGAAATGAGGCTTGAAGAGTCACATTGTGCAAGGCCCCCATGTAGTCATTTCTGAATGCCTTTCTGTTACAGTCAAGGTGATAGATAGTTGTTAAGTGTGTCAGAGAGATTTATTTCCTTGAGGTTTGTTTGTTGAAAGGCAGACAGGGTTACAAGAGAGATGGGTATGCTGACCTGCAGAAGAAAAAGTTCACTACTATCCAATACCATAAACTCTGAAAAACAGGTTTTCTTAGTTTTGTTGATACAATTGCTCATTATTCGGGAAAAAAAAAAAAAAAGCGCTCTTATTTAAAGATTTAGATGTGTGAAAAGTTTAAGTATATGTGAGTGCTTAAATTAAATGAGAAAAGGGGCTTGACATTTTTATGGGATTAGGTAATAATAGATACTTAGCTGCTCTGTGTGGAAACACTGCTTAATTGCAAATGTGAGAAATGCTATCACTGCTATAGTTAATGATAAACTGTGAAGTGTCAAAAATGATCTCTGGTTTTTTTTTGCATAAATTAATTCTAGCTGTATGTATTTTCTGGTGTCTTTGAAAAACAGTGAACTTGTTTTATGACTTTTCCTTTGGAGAGGATTTTATGTATAATGGCATGTAAATATACCAGTACTCGTAGAAAGGTACATTGTTTTAACTAATATTAAGCAAGATTTTAAAATTGAGAACACAGTTCTTTCATCTCAACTTGGTCAAGATTCTTGAGAGCAGTATAGGAAAGAGTTCAAGGTCAGCTCAATCAATGATCATATATTTAATTTTCCATTCCTTTAACAAAATAAACTTGTGTAATTTAGTAGGAAAAAGCTCATTTTATAGTTGTACAAATTATCATTATGCTTGCAACCCCATGATAATTATATTTTGATCACTAATGTCCTGCAGGGTGCTGGAAGAAACTTATGTTCTATTCCAGAATAAACCTAATTGTGCAGAGATGCTTTCATATTTTTGTATTTTCCTTTTCTAATCAAACAGGAACATCTATATCAGATCAGTGTATTGTTCATCTAAAACAGGCCCAGCTTGATGTTACTTGTTTCTAGGCTTTTGTTTCAGTTCGTAATTAAAATCAGACTTCTGTGTTCAAATATGGTCTGCTTAAGTAGTGCACAACTGTTAAGTCAGAACTTTGAAGTAGCATAGGGGGATCTCTAGGAACTGAGGGATGAGCTAATCCTTCTGAATAATTTAAATGATGAACAAGGTGAAGACCAGTGGGTACCTTATATATTTTGGAAGCATTATCATCAATAAACTGTGGATAAATCTCCAGGAAAGAGACTCTCAACATCAGTTCTCAAATTCTGAATCGCTTGAAAGTTTCTTTGCAGCAAACTGCTTCACTTCAGTTGCAGAATAATTGATTCCTTCCTTTCCTCAGCTTCCGTGCTTAAACTCCTATGATAGCTACTGCAGCAATCAGGTAGCAGCCAAAGCCTTACTGGATCACAAGAAACAAGATCACAGAGTGCAGGATTTCCTGCAGCGCTGCTTGGAGTCGCCCTTTAGTCGCAAACTGGACCTTTGGAACTTCCTTGACATCCCAAGAAGCCGTTTGGTTAAATATCCATTACTGCTCAGAGAGATTCTGAGACACACACCAAATGATCATCCAGATCAACAGCACCTTGAAGAAGCTGTGAGTTACTGGTTTTCTTTTCCTTTCACTTTTTTTTCTTTTTAAAAAGACTTGCAGCACATTATGCTTATTAACTATTTAATGCAAACTGCATAAATGATGGAAATGCTAAGACATGAATAGCTGAAACTGCTACTTCTAGCTGCCTTCACCTAATTTAATCTGCTTTCAGTAGCAAAGTAAAATCAAGAAAACAAGGGAACAGTGGTCCTGTGGTGCATCCACAGCTCATCTGATCCTTGTCCATTTTGCATTTGCCTGTCACTGTCATTTTCCATCTGACCTAAATTGCCTGATGCAGAGATTTCTTTTTAGCTTTTTAGGCGATCGAGATGAGTTTTACTCCCCAGCCTGAGTCCTTGCATAATCTCTGAATCTAGATTAATTATTATCTGCATGGATGTTAATGAAATTGTCCTTCATTTATTTTTAATTCTGAATAGTGTTGCATTGTCTGTAGTAAAAACAGAGGAATAAATCTGAGGCTTTAAAACTTCGTAATAGAAAGGGACCTGATGTAGATGTTTCTGAGATTTTGTTCTTTCACATCTACATACATGTAATCCTGTAACACATAAATGTTTGTACACATGTAAATATGTATCTGGGAGTAGATGAATTTACTGCTGCTGATTTCATTGAAATTAACTTATAAATCATTGAACAAATAAATATCACCAGCAGCCTTTAGAATAGTGTTTAAGTACAACTAAATGCCATTAATAATTTTTGCTTGCTTCTGTGTGGAGCTCTGAGTTGGACTCAGTGGTCCTTATGCATCCCTTCCAAGTTGGGATATTCTATAAATATGCTGAATGAAAAATAACATTGGCCTGGACTTGCATATTTTGTAGATTTCTGGTATTTCTGCTGCAAAATGACATCCTTACTTTTGTGGGGAAAACACGTTTCAAAACACGTGTACCTGAGTGCTGGTGGGTTGCTATTCTTTCCCCCGATCCCTTGCCCAGCACTTTTCTGTTGTAGAGCTAGACAGCTGTGGTGTGAATTCAGAGCTTTGATATTCACATTTACATGTAGTCTATAAAGTATATTTTTCCCCATGAGTGCTGTTTTTAAGTCCAAACATAAAAGTGTTTTATAGGGAATTTTTCAGCCTATATCCAAGATACATTTTTCTACATAATGTCTGGTAAGATCTCTTAAATAATATTTTAAATGCTTTCTTATGTTATTTAATTTAAAAAAATCCGGATGTTTTTCTTGATGTTTCAATAACCATATATAGTTTGGTGGTATGCTGTTTAAACATACTCATCTTTGAAGTGCTGTGTTTCATAAATCATGTATTAAATTAAGAAACAAAAATGACTGTTTTTACACTATGGTCTGCTTAAATCTGTGGCTGATATCACTTCTCTTACAGTCTGGTATGCATGAAATTAATGAAAAAACATACTCTAAATAAAAATGGTATTATTGCAGCTCCAGTTCAAGTTATGTGAAGATAGCTCTGAATATCAGGCTACACAATTAAAGTTCACGTTTTCATTTTTTGTAGATTAACATAATTCAGGGTATAGTGGCTGAAATCAACATAAAGACTGGGGAATCTGAATGCCAATACTACAAAGAAAGACTTATCTATCCTGAAGAAGGACAAAGGGATTCACTGATTGATAATTCACGTGTTCTGTGTTGTCATGGTGAACTGAAGAACAACAGAGGAGTGGTAAGGAAAAAATACTGTGTTAGAAACAGCTTTAGCTTTTAAAGATGTCTTCTTGTTGCAGGACAAGCAGTGTAGGAGAAATATTAATAGAAGCAGAAACCAGTCATTCCTGTATTTTTAATATTTTAATTAAAAAAATATTACATTGAATGAACAACAACAAAAAAAAGAAAATTCTTTCTCGTTAATTGAGCTTATGACAGTTTTATAAAACAAACAAATAAGCACAAGTTTTCATGGATTTCTCATTCAGATTGCCTCAGGTAGCATGTTTATACATACAAGATAGAAGGATTACGTATTCTCATATATCTGACATGTTACTCACACACACTTTTGCTTTCTGTAGTATTTCATTCCAATGAAACTTTAGCCACTTACCAAATTTATTCAAAGTTTTATCATGTCCTGCTTAACTTTTGTAGCTGCTAAACTGAAATACTGTGTATAGTTGTGTTGTTTTTTTTTTTTTAAACCAGACTACAGAAAGTTACTGTGAATACAAAAGTTGACAGCACTATGGAGAAAACAAAACAAAACAAAAAACCAATACAACGCACAATAAGTTTAGGTTTGTGTTCTGCAAAGAGTTAGGCACAAGTGGAGGAAAACTAGACTATTCATGTACATACCATGAGATACCTTTGTGAATGCTGTGGCAAGATAAAATCAAGATAGATACTGTGACTATAAGATGACTACCGAGGCATACTGAGAAAGGTTTATACTGTACCTCCCTGTTTTATTATAGTTTTCTGAAAACATTAGCTTCTAGAAGTTGGAACACCAAGCTAAGTAGATCTGAGGATCTATCTTGTGCTCTTAAAATTGCAAATAATGTGTCTGTTTAGAGTTAGAGCGTGGTCAGATTTAGAAACAAATAATTCATTGTGATTGTGGAAAAAGAAAATCTTGTCAGTAGAGGTGAGAACAAAAAATTAATTTCAGTGCATGATATCAAATGACATTCAAATTTCAATTTGTTTATTACTGGAAGACACTGCTGATTGTTAAATGTGAGAAGGAAATCGTTTACAAATAGTAACAAGGAATTTGGGCCACTGAGGAGCACAAGATTTTCTGAGCTCCAAGGAGGTGTGTGCAAGCTGAAGTTTGTAAGCAGTGTGTGAGCTGCAATAAGACTGCTCATAACTGTCCACTGAAAAGATATGTCTTAGTTTCAGTATATGGATGAAATAGGTTGCCTGTCACTGACACAGGCAGCAAGGAAAAGATTATCTGAGGGTTAGAAAATGGAGTGCACGTAAACATGCTGCTGCAGTTTTCATGAAACAGAAGGCGCTGTAATAAGAAAAGCTAAAAAATTCATTCATAAAATTTCACGGCCTCAGTACTAAAAGATGAATTAGGACCACAACGTGAAAAATGAGGATAAAGAAAATAATCTTAGAAGTTTTCAAATTGTTAGATTTATGTATTTATTTGCTGCTGAGCCAATAGCAGGAAAAAAAGGAATCCTTAATTTTAACTTCAGAAAGCACACATACCATATGGTTCTAACATAGCAGAGTTTAAATGAATTTGGTTTAATGATGTTCCTAATAATAACGATCTGTTATTTTAAATTTTTACCAGAAACTGCATGTCTTCCTCTTTCAAGAAGTCCTGGTAATTACTCGAGCTATCACCCAGAATGAACAGCTCTGCTACCAGCTGTATCGGCAGCCAATTCCAGTGATGGATCTTGTGCTAGAGGACTTGCAAGATGGCGAGGTTCGACTGGGTGGATCCATACGTGGTGCATTTAGCAACAACGAGAGAAGTATGAAAACATCTTTTTTTTAATTTGCTCATATTGAATTGTTATAATCTTAAGACATCTGCCAATGAGACATAAGAATATTATCTCTAAAATTCACATTATCTACATCTAATATCTTGGTGCTTATTTCAAACTGGTTTATTACGCTGTAGCTTGCTGCTTTTAGATTGTTTCTCAGAGTGCACTATGTATATATAATGGAATTCCTCCCTACACCTGCTTTTATATGGAACTGGGTAGGAGAGAAGTAAATGGAATGGAGTGGCAAAACTGAAAAATTATGTCAGTTTTGCAATCTTAAGCTTTAGTCTTTATGAACTCTCTTACTATAGTTATGGAAGCATTTATGGCTAATCCATAACTAAGTATTTTACCTGGTGGATAATTAATGTAATGCTCAGTGTAAAGATGGCAGCCACTCTCCTTAATGGCAACAGGTAAGAATTAATATCCTTCTAAGTAAACCTATTATAAAGATAGTTGTTTCATTGCAAGAGTCCTTTGAATCTCAATAGTCTTGTGAAAACTTTTAAGGTTTCTTTTTTGTATTCACTTTATTGGTGAACTGTATGGAAGAGATGAGACAATCTCCAGATGACACAGATTCAATGGGTATCTACTGTGCAGAGGAGAAGGAGGGGAGGCTTTGGAGTGTGGGAGGAACCTTAATTCTGCTGATTCACTTAAAGTGTGCAGTTAGCTCATGTATGGAGAACCAAAATTGTTTAATCCAGCAATAAGAATTTACTAGGAGCATTGGCATTGCTCTATGTTCTTGCCCCCACAGAACATGGAGATACCTGGTCTATTCTCTCTGGTCTGATACAGTATGGGCAAGAAACCCAAACTTTGACCACGAGACAGAGATTTTGCTGATTCGTTGTACTATACATATTTGTTATGGATAGTACAGCCAAAGCTTTACTATTACACATTTACAAAGCTTTACTATTACATTTATTAACACTCTTTGTTCAGCCAAAGCATTCAGCACTTTGATGTTTATTGTTTCTTTCAGTCAAAAACTTCTTTAGAGTCAGCTTCAAAAATGGATCTCAAAGCCAGTCTCACTCACTGCAAGCCAATGACTCCTTCAACAAACAGCAGTGGCTTAACTGTATCCGGCAGGCCAAAGAAAAAGTTACATGTGCAGGAAAAGCTGGAGTGCTGAGCTCAGAAGCTTGTTTTATTTTGTCACCAAATGGAAGCAGGGTATCCCAGGGAGAAACCATGCTTGAGCAAATGGACCAATCTGACAGTGAGTCAGACTGTAGTATGGACACCAGCGAGATCAGCATCGACTGTGAACGTATGGAACAGACAAACATATGTGAAAATGAAAAACAAATAGAAACCAATGTTTGACAGAAACTTATTCGTGGAACAAAACCTGTGTCTTACCTGTACAGTATTTGCATTCCACACATGGAACCATTTGGAGAAGCACTTTTAAAATATTTTTTGTGACAATGTCAATGCAGTCCTTCTTGTATAGTACTTGTATGCGTGTAGTACTGTAACTGCCAGTTTGTGTAAGCTGGAATCTCCTGCAACTCATGCCCCATGATTATACTTCATCTATCACAAAAACATCTAAGATGGATGAAAGAGGTACTTGACCAGTTATTCTCAATGTCCTGCTGTAAACAGAATCTCTAAACTACTGCCTATATGCGCATTACATAAAGAATCTTCCGTAATTTTTAAGTACTTTATTTGCTCTTTAATTGGAGCAGCTGAAGATGTGGACTTAAAATATTGAGCTTCAGGAATGGGTATTGAGATAATAAGTTTTCACAAAGACAAGGAAGTTAAAAACAGTTCAGTGGAAAAAAAGAAACATCTTGCAGTAACCTATCTGAACTCTTGTGGTTTTAAATCAACAAGAATTGTAGTGGGACATGCAATCAGTGACTTTTTAAGGACTGCTCTTTCAAAATGAAGCACTGTTCAAAGATCTATCAGTTGACTGATGGCATAAACATTAAAATCTGGTAAGTTGAAGTGGTCAGCATCATGCTGTGGTTTAAATATTGAAGCACATCATGCAAAAAATAATCAAGTAAACAACAAAACCAAAACTCCACAGCCAGCACTGAATTAAATGAAATGCTGAGAATACTGGATATTTGTAAATAAGTTGGTAGTTTGCTTTCAGTGCCATACATATCTATATGTATCTGAACCTATTATCTCAAATAGGGTAAGAATGAAAAAAAGCTTTTGCTTGTGAATAGCCCTCTTCAGCATTTTGCACTCCACTGACCTCCACTGTTGGTTTTAAACACCACTAAACTAATGTTAAAAACATTTAAGTTTCTGTAAATGTCTGTTTATGATTACATGTAGTTATTGTTGGGTTTTATATATTTTTCTTAAACTAAGTGACAATTTTATATAAATGGTGCTCTACAAATGTCCTATGGGATTATGTAGAGAAAGTTCAAACATAAAGGGAATTGATTTTCCTTTAGAATATATTCCATCCTTTATATTTTTGTCAAATTAATTTTTAAATTTTTTGTTGCGTTTACTGTCATGCTGTAATTGGAAACGACACTGTGTTTTTTGGTGGCTGATTTAATCTACTCATTATGATGAGAAACAGATGAGTCGCTTAAAAATGCAGTCTAAAACACTCAGTTGAACATCCTTTGTTCCCGTTCAGGAATCCCTGGGTAATATTTTCTTTCTTAGTATTAAGAAATAATGCCAATGCTGAATGATAGTATGGCAAGCTATGAAACTTATAATAAATTTAAATGATCCTTAATATTAGACAAGATAAGCTGTGCAAAGTACCCATACCATCAAAAGCAGAAAAACTAAGTTATTGCCAAAAATGTTTATTTCTTGTCCTACAGGTTTACAGAAAATTGTAAATGTCAATTATCTTGCATATATATACAGATGTGCATTACAGAAATCAGTGTGACAAGATTATAAGCAATATAAAACAAGGTATTTTTATTTTTCCAAAAAAGCCTGTTTTACCCAATAGAACATATTTCTGTATTTATAGTTTTTTCAGAAAACGTATTTTTTTTTTCTGTTTCAGGCTTTGTAATTTATTTCAACTGCTTCATTTTTAGAGCTGAATGAGTATGACAGTGAAGGCAAGGGAAAGGAAAGACTTTCATAAGAAAAGGAGTAGGAAAGCTTATTAGATGGTAAACCATTTTCTTAATTGTTCAGCAAAATATTTGAAAAGAGAGAAAATCAAGTAAAGTGGTGAAATACAGAAGGAAAGATTGAGTGTGTATTGACTTTTTCTTTTCTATATATTTTTGTTTTATAATAGCCTTAAACTTTTCTGGAAGCATTTCAAATAAATTACATTAAAGTATTTTGATTTTTTTTTATTTGATTTGGTTGTTTGTGCAAGAAGACTACAAAAAGATTTCAAGAGTAAACATGGTAAGTCTTAATATGTATGACCAAGACTTGTGTTTTGGTTCTGGGGGAAAAGTTACGTATTCGGATCTCATTTTCTAGAAACAATAGTGATGACTGCTAAATAAGTTACTGCTGAATAATTCAGCACATTCCCCAAAGTTTTGTGTTGTTTAATCAATTTACTGAGTTGGTGGAGCAAAAAATTAAGAGCCAACCATATGTCTTATGGTTCACTTTGGATCACATCTCTACAAAATATATGTTCTTTCAAAACACTGAGACAATAAATTTTGGGTCACACAAAAATCTCACAACCAGAGGATGATTCTTCCAATATGAACGTGCATTTTTGTACTTGTTAATTGCTTTTAGCAACCCAAGCATATACAAACACAGTGCAGGTGTTTCAGTTTTGATTTACAGCTGCTGATTTGATCTAACAAAGCTTAGTAAACATTTTTAAAAGAGAACAGTAGACTTCTAGTTCAAGAATACTGGTATCATTCTAGATTTGGTTAGGCTTTTTTGTTTTGGTTCACTTTTGAAATGCCACTGTATTTGAAGGAGTGACGTTTGTCTGTGCTGGGAGATGGACATGCAATAGCAGTATCAAAAAGTATGGGAAGAAAGTATTAGTAAATACATTAAGAAAGTCAGTAATCATTATTGTTAGCAATCTTGGTGTTAGGAAAATGGTGCAACTAAGAAGTTGCAGTAGTAAATAAACCAGCATGCATGCTGTAGCTATTCAGTGAGCATAAAACTATTCTTGATTATTAGGAGAATTGTGTCTGATTTCTCAGGACACTCAATGTACCTTTCTTTCACTAATGAGACATTTCTAAACCATGTAATTTTAACATTAGATCTCTAAGGGATCTTAGGTCACTCCTGAGTCAGATGGAAGAGTCGTTCCAAGGCAAGGAGGTGAAAAGAGAACATGTGGAGTGTGTAAAAAAGGCAGGAGTCAGTGAAGAACCAGAGTTTCCAGGTCTTCAGAGCTCACCATGAGGAAATGGCAAGATGAGAGAGAAGTGGATGAAGGGTGAGTTTCAGCTCCTCTAGATCTGAGGTATTGGTCCTCAAGATCTCACCATCTGGGAGATTAGTGTCAAGAACAAGTCATCTTATTCTCAGGAGCAGGGATCATCAGCAGGGAGCTGATAGTATGGTGTGGCAGTTTCTAACTTTCTAACAACTTATCAAGCTGCTCTGTTCCTGGTGAGGACACACAGTGCAGTCTTGGTTTATGGAAAGATCTAACAAAATGGAAGCAATAAAGGATAAAGCATAGATTGTCTTGACTGAGAAAGAAAAGTGAGCAAAGAAATGCCCTTGGAATTCTTTGAAATATATGGGCCCTCTGAGACTGCAAAAGAAACTGTGTGGTCTTAGGTTCCCTAGATTTGTTCTGAAGCACTGAAAAATAGCAGTGCAGGAATGAGGGTGGCTTATGCCTGAAATACACAGTTCTGCTACAGGACAACAGGAGCAGTTAGTTCTGTGAAGCTCAGTACCAAGGAATCAGTTGTCAGAGTCTGGTAGAAGATGGGCCCAAAGCTGAGTTCCAGGGTAGAAAAGATTCAGAAGATGCTTCTCAGCAGTGACTCCTATGGGAGCCATTCCTGCCTCAGGAATGCTCTGAAATAGTGGAGACCAGTTCATTCTCTTGAGACTACAGAAAAATTCCTTGAGTTTGAAAATTGGTATCAGAGCTTTTAGCTTTTGCTTTCAGAGCTTTTTCAGTGAAAGGGACCGACCTTTTTGGAAGTTGATATACCATAGTGACAGTGTCTGGCACTTAAAAGGCAACCTTGATTCCCAGAATCTGTAACTGAACCAGAAATGGAGTTCTGTGTATATGAAAATTGGCAGCATTTAAACACGTGGTTCAGATTCCAGAACAGGCAGTTCTTCCCTACTCCCTGCGTTCTCATGTAATGCTGTGCTGCCACCTTCTGGAAGTGATTTCCTTAGAGCTGATCTGATTACTGAAAATATTAAACATTTAAAATGCATAAAAGGGAAATCAGTAGATCTTTTACACAATTACCTCATGATCAAATATTTGTTAGCAAAAATGTACTAGGTGAATTTCTGCTATTAATCCCGGACTTCAAGGAGACAAGTGCAAACTACTCCCAAGTTTGTTGCACTCTTTTCTATCAGTCATGTATTTTTCCCATAACTGGAAAACATGCTCTTTCAAAGCATTTAAATATCTCTGAATTTCATGAAGGTGTCTCTCTCAGCATGGTCTGTGAAGAAAATCTAATGGTACTCCTACCTTTGATTTCCTGGCAGCTAAAATTATTCAGCGTGAATACCTTTGCTCAAAATTAGCACTTAACTGAAGAAATCATATGTCCTTCGCATCATTAGAGTAATTTCAGATAAATAAAGTAGTAGTTTATAGAGTTTATAGTTATTTTAAATAATTTAAATTAGTTAATTTTTTGCATTTGTAGATATGCTTTCATAAAAGAATACATAGATAATTTCTTGAGCAGACACCTTGAGCATGAAGTCTTATGCAGTCCTCCCTTGTAAAAGTCTCATATTTTGTGGCTATTACTCTGTTTTTAATCTGTGTTACTAATGTACCACATCTGATTTCAGAATCAAAGGGATCTGCAGCTGCTTTGTAATTGGGTAGGAAACCACTTGTTACAAGCCAGGGAGCCACTGAATGCTTGGCAAACACCAGAAACCACAGAAACCAGAAAACAGAAAGACTCTTAAGGTGACAGATTTTCTAACTTTGGAGTTATTTATATATTTATTTATTTTACTTCAGAGTGTTCAACTAATCTCTTTCTAAAGTAACCTTTCAGCGAAGCTTTGTTTTGTGAACTGAAATGCTTACTGCCTACTTTATATTGAACTTTAAGATTCATAGTGGTACAATGAGCCAGAATTATTACATCAGTTAGGTGGCAATTTTGTGACCTCTTGGGTAAATCCTCAGGGTTATGCTAATTAATAACTTGTACAATTGGACAGAAGTATGTTTATAAAGCAAGTAATAAATATGGAAAATTTATTTGGGTGTTGCTCAATCAATGAGGAAGATTTCTTCCGACATTCTTTGGATTTGCTATGATACTCACTTACAATGTTTATATGTTCTACTTACTGAACATGTCTAAATACACTCCAAATGCAGGCTTTTGATTATTTTCTGTTAAACAAATAATGAGAAAGTAGCAATAAGCATACTTCAGTTACAGGGTAGTTTTAGTAAACAGTAGTTCACACGCTATTGTCTTTTTTTGTAGTTGTTTTATACGTATCAACTTAATGGCTGCTGAAATACCTCCTTCTTTTAAAAATTCTTTTATCCTCCCAGAGCAGAACATAGATACGTTTTTCAGGAATTATTTTGGAAAGAGGAGAGACAACATAGTTGGAAGAACTCAAAGTGTGAGCCCATCCCTCAAAGAAATTTCTTGCCTAACTTTAAAACATCAGTTAAAGAAACGCTGCACTGACCTGAAGCAATTTCTTCCTGTACATAAGTTCTGTTGGTGGACAGCTTTTCCAAACATGTAACTTCCTTTGATAAAACTTAAACCTAGTCCCCATCTCTGTGAGCAGGGACATCCATATGATGATTTACTTTCCTCCAGAACAGAATGGTAATTCCCAGAATTTAGAGCAATGGAAGGGAAAGTATGTGTAAAAATGAGTAAAGACACAGAGATGCCAGACTTGAACACGGGAGCTCACAGCTGGACACACTATTACAGATGTGGCCTCACCAGGGCAGGGTAGATCTCACACATTAGGTAACACGACAATGGAAATATGCTCACAGCTACCAAGTAAGCACAAAGGAGATTAAGAAAAAGGCTGAGTTTTATCTAGACTACACTGTATCCTGTATTTGAAATTACAGATAGGTGATTTTAAACCCCTGAATTACTACACCCGTTTTGGGAAGCGCTGGACTGAGGGCGTACAGCGGGGACTACAATGATGAGCAGCGCTAAGGCTGAGCTCGCTCTAGTTTCTCTGTATTTTTCCATTGCTGGAGGATGACCTAAACTGCGCCCGGGTGTAGCTAACCCGCACACCCCCACCCGCCGCCGGTCGCGCCCTGAGGAGGCGGCGGTCCACGCGCGGCCCCGCGCCTGCCCCTCCGCTTCTGAGCGGCGCCACGGGCGCTGGCTCCGCCCCGCTGCCGGTTTGTCCGCCGCCATGTTAGAGAGCGGGGAGGGGGCGGCGGGGCTGCCATAAAGCGAGCGGACGGAGGGGGAGCAGTAGCCGCAGCGGGCGCTGCATGGAGCCGGGTCGGGGGTAGCGCGGTGGGCGACGAGGAGAAGGCGCGGGCTGTCGCGCTCGCTCTTCGGCGGTAGAATGGCGGATGCCGCGATCGCCGTCGGGATGGAAGCGGAGCGGCATCAGCGGACGGAGAAGAGCGGCGCGGGCCGCCTCGGGGCGGAGAGCGGCGGAGCGGGAGACGCCGAGGACGGCGCGCAAAATGGCGGACGCAGCGATGAGGCGCAGCCGGCGGCTGCAGCGGACGACGAGGTCTCCCCAGACCCCAGCATGACTCGCGGCAGCCAGCGCAGCAGCGGGGTGCCGCCCCCTCTCCCTAAGCCCCCAGAAGACGTGTCCGTTAGGAGGAACTTTCAGATCCCCAGGAAGAGCAGAGAAAAGAAAGGTTGTTCCTTCCCTTTCCTCCTTTCTGTCCTTCGCTTCTCTCTTCGTCTTACCCGTTAGGCAGGCTCCTTGTGCGCCTCACACGGCTGCATGCGGAATCCTGTGGGTGCGGAGGAGGCTGTGGCATGGCTCGGAGCAGCGAGGCTGCGGGGGATGCGTTTTGTGGCACCACAGAGGCTTTGCACGTTCTCTCGTCTCCCTACCCCTCCCTGTTTCCGTTTGCATTTGGCCACGAGGAGGAGCGACCCATCTCGGCTCGGATCTCAGACCGTTGCTTTGCAAAAGACGGACGAGGAGGATGCGATCCGGGCGGGCTCGAGCGCCGGACCCGGCTCTGCTGCTGGAGACGCACACGGAGAAGATGGTTCTCTGGGGAACGGACGCGTGGTTCGCTTCTCTTCCCCTTGTCCCGCTCCGGGCAGGAGAGGACTGTGGTCCTCGGTAGGGTGAATTCGTTTTGCTTCGGTGACGGTGCACGGAAGGTGGCTCTTTGTCGAGTGAGATTGCTCACTTCGCAGGCAGGAAATGGCCGACCCACGTTCACGTGCCTCGTGTTGGAGGTTTCCAGGCGTCCTTGGTCGTTTTTCTGTTATTCTGGTAGCTCTTCTTCTGAAAGCTTGTGGTGTTTCTTGCTTTTCGTAAGACTCCACTGGCCTCTACTTCCCTGCTTTTTGTTAAGTGCTGTTGTAGCTATGTCTTCCTCCCCCAAACTTGTCTGAGTTCTTGACCCATTGCAACTGGGTCAGTGTCTTAGCGCCAAAGCACACCAGTTCACGTAGGTTTCTAGTTCTTCAGAGAAGAGTCTAATACTTCTTGAAGTGCTTTCTTCTTTGAGGAAGAGATGAAGGTAGGTTTATTTCATTATCCCATTCCTTCCTATTTTTGGCACTAATTTTCTCCTTTTATTCCCTTCTTCACCATCCCCATTTCTTGAGGGAGTGTACCACTCTGGCAGAGGACTGGGTTGATTTGGACTAAAGAAAAAAAAAAGCAAAAATGCAAACATTTCCTGGATGGAAAAATGTCTGGATAAAACATGGCGTCTCTTGCGCTTCCCTGTCTCAAAACCAAGTGTGATTACACTTGAATACTTTTGATGTAACTCAGAAATGTTTAGTACTGAAGCACAGACCTTTGAAGTTCCTTTCTAGCGCTTGGTTCCAGTGTGAATGAAAACCTCTGAAGTACCTTCATACATCATATGATTCATCATTTACTGCTGCATAACCATTTCCTAAGTGCGCAAAAAGCTTTCAAATAATGTAGTTCAATCATCAGACTTGGAAACCCATCTTGCCCTACTTCTAAAATTCAATTCCTAATTCTAAGTTTACCTGACCAGTTCTTAAGGTCCCACTTTTTAGTGTGCTAAGTTTACTCTCTTTGCCTTCTAACTTGGACAAGCTTCTTGGTTGTTTACTCTTTCATGGTGACTGGTGACTTAGTTTCCGAAATCCTCAGTATAGACTTCATTCTACCTGTGATGATTGCAGGCTTTTAATTGCCCACAATTGCTCAATTGTTGGTCTTTTTCCACATGATACTGTAACAGAGCTGTGAGGTGATGCTTCCTAGGCAAGACTACTGAAAATGGGCAAAGGTAAAAATTGTTCACTTGGGCTTTGAGAACCAGAGTGCTGCTGATACCGGCATTTGAGAAACAAATTCATTTTGGAACTATATGAGAAGATTTAACAGTACATTTGTCATCACAGCAGTATATGCTTAAAAGATGCGTAGGAGCAGTATTTGAATATCTTTTAAAATAAGAATATAGGTGTTAACATCTGTCCCTCTCTGAATAGCTGTTTTGGAAGCTTCTCAAGTCTTGTTTTGGAATTGCTCTTCTTATTTTGCTTTCTAAACCTCCATTTTTGTTCTTGGATGTACCATCCTTGTAGGTAACTATTCTCTTGATCATGAAAGACTGTTATGTACAAACTGTAGAATCTGTTCAGGATAAAACAAATTTTCTTTTAAGCATGACAGTACTTTTGGAACAACTTTTGATAGTCAAGCAAAAAAAAAAAAAAAATAGCAAACAGGATGTAGTTGCTTGTTCAACCTTTCTGGAATTTATCTGTAGCTGTATTTGGAGAATAATAAGGGCCTGAGAGTAAGTTGTGGAGAAATGTGTCTGGAGGACACGTGCTTCTTAAAGCTACCTGTGATTAGTTGTCACAAAATCTTTCTTCTGACTTCCTTTTTCTTCCATAGTGGAATTTGCCTACTTAAAAGCAGTCTGTCACTAAATTGTTCTGTTTTCTTGAGTATGCGGTTTAGTAATAGGTTGTATGGTTCTTTTGAATTTCTAAGTGCTTTTTAATGTAGCACTATAGAACCTGCTTCTCCAGCCTCTTCTAGTTATCTGATCTCAGATGTCTGAATCTGTCTTGGACTTCTAAGAAACTCTTTTATTAGGATGATGAAAAAATCTTTTCCAAGATAAACCACTGAAAGAGTGGTTTTTTGCTTCGCTGAACTGTATCTTCAAGGTACTGATCCTCTTACCAAAGCGCTGTTGCCATTGACTTATGGGATTGTTCATTGGTTAACTTTGAGCACTTACTTCCATAGTTGACGAAGCTGACAGATGAGTGCTCTTTCTCAGGCTGAGTGGGGAGAAAAAGGTCATGCTTTTGTCCCTGAAGTCCAAGCAGTACTTGGTTGGAAGTCTGGTTAGTCCCTTCTCTACTTAGCAGCACTTGATGTTTCATTTCATTTTGCTTTTTTGATTCTTCTGATCTTTTGTATCTTTGAACTGTATCTGCTATTCGCTGCCTGTTGTTTCTATGCAGGGATTTCATTAAGCCGTCCTTGAGATTACTAGTTAAGAAGTGACATTTCAGGCTGAGAATAATCATACGACTCCAATGCTATGCTTCATTTAATAGCACTGATTTACGATCTTAGTCTTGAAGATTTTTGGAAAAAATATTCTTTGCTTTTTTTTTTTTTTTTTTTTTTTGTCAAGGGGGNTTTTTTTTTTTTTTTTTTTTAGTAGCAGGAGTGCTTGTTTGTGAGCACTAATGATCTACGAACTTACAAGAGAAAAAGTAATTGGCATATCTTCACTTGTCAAGGTTTCTGAAATGGACTGTAACTGTCTTCCTTTTCTTCATATTCTGACTTAAAAGAAAAACCTGCTGCCTCCAAACTCCATTTTCTTAAGCTGAAAAATCAAGCAGTTGTGAAAAAGAAACTCAGAGCCTGCGGGGAGTTCCACGCATCCAAACATACGTTCTAGTGTTGGTTCCAAGACTGAGTACTGTATTTACTAAATCTGATTTCTACCTAAAAATATATGTCCATTCCCAGGATGCTGAGTAGAAACTAAATGGGAATGCTATTTACTACTTCTGCAATAGAAGCTGGCAAAAAAAAAGATAAATTATCTGTGTGCGCTGTAATGAGTAGCGTGCAGTAGCCGCTAACACAAGTCAGTAAAGGTGCAGTATACCTACGTCAGGTTTGTATGGTGAAAAATAAATACACACACTCCCATTCTTTCAAGTGATGTAGGACTGGAGATGAACCTGATAATCACCCTTTGTGTACAAGCAGAGGATTTGGTGACTGGTGTAGGCGGCATGATCTGGTGCTGCTCAGTTTTTATTTCTTGGTTCTAAACTCCTCTATGAGGTACAGACCCTCGTGTAGTGACCATGACCTTTCAGAAGATAGTTGCCCTTGTGCACCAGTGCTTAGGCAATCTCAGGACATTAGTATAGGCTTGCTACATGTCTCAGTAGGTCATGGCTCTGGTTTTTCTGTCATGTTTTGATGTGTTCATCTTTTTAAATAGTGTGTGCAGTGTGTGTTGTTTAACACTGCTAGTGTCTGATCAAGTACGGATCTTGCAGAACCTCAGGTTCAGGAAAGAAGAGGGAAGTGGATAGAGTGTCCCACGAAACGTGCCATTAGTTGTTCAAAGATTGGGATGAGGTAAAACAAGCTTACACCCTGCACTGTACCACTTCTTTTGGCTGCTGTCAGAATGTGATAATTTTATCTGAAATTCAAAACTAAGGAACTTACATTTTTCTTTGATTACAGTCGTACCTGCAGTCAGCATACCAGGTTTTCACTGCTCTGTCATTTGGCAACTAAGGAATAGGCAGTAGATAACAAAAGTAAGAGTCTGCTCTTGGGGAAGAAATGCTGTCCAAGTTCTCCAACCAAGCATAGAATGTTTGCCTCTGCAGTGTCTGAGGAGGTGGTAGGCAGGCAGAAGGCTTTGGTAATAAAGTTTAGTTTTTATATTCTTCAAAACATAAAAAGTAGTGTGCTAGTTCAACGTGTCATTGATGTTCCTTTTTTCTCAGCCAGTGGATGGCATATGAATGTGCAGCTAGTCATTAATATAGTATTAGAGTGGGCAGTGTGTATCAAAGGAGCAGAGATGAATTTACTGGGTGAGTTCTTGGAGTATTAAGCATTTTCCTTCTAAATGGTGGATGTAAGGTCTTGTTCTTGGACTCATTTGATCAGTGGGTGGAACTGGTCTTGGTTTAATGTTTTCTGCATACCCAGGTAGGAGAAAATAGAATCTCCAAGTGACTTAAAAATGCTTCAGTTTTAATCTGTCTTCGCTACGAAAGTAGCAGCAGCACTTCTAGCCCCCATGGTATTTCAGGTGAATTTATAACAGCTAATTCTTGCTTGTGGTGTACGTTTGGAGATGTATGTGAAGATGCAGATATTGTTGAATATAACAATGTTATATTATTACAATAACAATGGAGCTTTCAGCCTTCTAAGAAACTGAAGAATAAAAACAACACTTCTTATAAAGGAAAAAAAAGGCTCTGATAGCACTGTATTCCATAATTATAGGAATTCAGAGCCCTCCCTTAAGTCTGCTGAGTGCTCCTTGTGGTTCAGAGTTCTTCCTAGCTGTAGAACAGAGAGGCTTGCAGTTTTCTAGGAGGTCTGTCTCGTTTTGCATGTTAAAACTTTACACAACACAAGGGATGCTTGAATGCATGGGATGGAGCAGACAATGCTGGAATTCATGGCAGGGTCACAGCTGATATCACAGCATGCCTCTTCTGGTTTTGAGCCTGGGATGCTGGTGGGGCATGGCACGTGGTAATGAGTCACTGAGTAGTCCTGTAGAGCTTTCTGCTCACCTGGGCTCAGCAGTAGGAAATGGGCTGAGTTTGGTGGAGTGCAGTGTTTCTGGGAGGAAGTGGTGTGCATGGGGTGGCATGTATGGTAATCATTGTTCAGGAAATAGAAAATTAGCTGTGCCAGCTGTCTTCTAGGCAGAAGGGGAGTTGGCAATATATGAAACCAATGCTGTCTGATGCTAAGAGAGATCTGAAGGGTGTTTATGAGGGATAAGGTGGCATTGACAGTGCTTTCCCAGTGTATTTCATTCGTAGGTTTGCTCTGTATTTTAATATATTTTCACTAAAAGTGCATTTAATTTTAATGATATTATACAGAGTATAGAAGTTCCTCCACTTCTAGTTATCTTTACTCCCATATCGCTGTCAGCCTTTTGAGACCAGAGGTGTAGCTGAAATATTTTCTAGGTAAGAATAGTTTAATTGTTTTCAGAACTGTTTTAAAACCGTTAGCTCAGTGTTGCTGGTGTTGGAATGGTTGCTGTATTTTGGTGGACATGATACTACATCATAAAGTGTGTGCAGAAATGCAGCTTTTGCTAGGCAGTACAGGTGCATTCAGAAACTGCAGGCTTCAGCAGCCTGTTTTCCTAGAAGGTAAATTTGAACAACAAATGAAGGGCTTTTGTTTTAAAGTAGTTATTGTGAGGGATAGGACTATAAAGAACGAATGTGTGCAGTGTGGTTTTTCTGTAATAAGAGATTATTGGGATTCCTATTGTAAAACAACCTTGAATTTATTCATGTTCTGCATAATTACCGTAAACAATGAACTCATTAGTAATAGTAAAGAGTTGTTTAGCTTTTAAATTGTTTTTATTAAAACAGTTTGTTGCGAGCTAATTAACTTAATGAACATTTTGTAAGTTTAATTAGTGTTCTGCAGCAGTTACTAGATTTTTTCAAATGGTAAATTGAGACATTGAGGTGATTCTGTGAGCTAGCTGTTGAGAAGTAATGTTAAGAATGTATGAAGAAACTTTGCTTTTTTCTTTTTTTTTTTTTAAGATGCTGTAATTCTTGGGAATTTTAACTTCAGTTTTCTAGCCTGAATTCCACGTTTTAAAAGTAATTTACCATTTAAAAAAAGAAAAAAAAAAATGCCCTAAAATGGGATGTGACTATTTTCATGTGTATACTGTCAATGGACTGGAAAATGTAGAGGTTTATTTAGGTGTGTATTGGTGCTTATTTTTTCTATTTCTCTTTTATAGCACTCTTTCAGCCTATAGCTGTGGGCTCCCGTGAGTTTGATGATGTTGTGAAGATTCTACATTCATCTTACTTGGAACCCAGTTCAGTGTCCAGTTTTAACTACAAGAGAGCCAGCTTAGTTCATAGTGAGCTTTTAGAAAAGGAGGTACGTGTATTTCTGATTCCCTTTTGGTTAAGGTACACACATTGGATGCATTTTGATGCGTTTTCTGAGTTTAGAGAGAAAGACCCAAAGAGTATTTTTGGCTTATGTACCTCATATCTAAATGCAAAACTGCATCCCTGAGAATGTAAGCACCTATTTGTCAGGCAAGTTTATTACAACAAATGTATAAAATCTTACCTGTGATATTCAAAGGATAAAAGAAAAATCATGTGAGGGATCCTTGTGCACTGTGCATTGTTTGTAGAATGTTACTGATGTTACTTATTTTTAATAACTTGCAAAGTGGTTATAGGGACTTGTAAAGGAGCTCCAGATTCTCCTTTGAATAACTTGGTGCTTCCATTGAAATTTACAATTAAAATACATTGCTAGTGCAGTAATCTACGTGTACGTGCTCAGAACTTCCTGTGATAGTTAACAGAAGAATTTTCTGTAATAGTTCACAGAGAAGCGCAGGGAGCTGAAGTTTGATGGCCGCCTAGATAAAGAGCTTTCTGAAACCTATGCCTTTCTGATGGTTGATCGACCTCAGGTAAGAAAACATAACTGCATATAATGTTTCCTTTTTACTTACCCAGTGTTTTCTTTAACTGGGTAATTTCAACATGCTTGCTAATCTTTAAACCACTCCTGCAAAATTCCAGAGCTTAGAGTTTAAATCTGTTATTTATGGTACCACGTCTTTATAAAAGTATATTTTCCTTTCTGATTTATGGGTAGATTTTTCTGGCCTGTGTGTGGGATTTCTATTGATTGTTGTTGTTGGGTTGTTTTTTGTTGTTGTTCTTTTAGTAAAAGAAGAGCTTGCTTAGAAGTTGTTTTTATCATGAAAACATGCATAATTTCCTTCCTGCTTTGTCAAAAACAAGACTGAGCAAAGGTGATCATGCAGCTCTCCTATGTATGCACGAGATTTATTTTCTGTTAGTGGGCAGGAGTAGTGGCTTAGGATATAGATAAGAAAATACATTCTTAGGGCATTTGTGTGCTCCAAATGTGCCTATATAGATACTTTAATTATTAGAAATGTACTTTCTTTCTGGGTTTCCAGTCGTATTTTTTAAATGAAAATTATGGGAAGGGCTTTCCCTGCTACTGTAGAAACAAGATTTCTTAACTGTTCAATCATATGGCATGTTTGCACCTGTGTTGTATATCAAAAATGTGTTTAAATTGAGTGATGTTCAAAATTTGTGTTTAAAGTTTAAGATATGGGGAATGTGTTTTGTCTGTGGGTTGTTTTTCTCATAGTTTTTAGTCCAGCTGGAGTTCTGCTATTGTTCAGTTTGTCATTCTTTATTCTGTCCATCTTTTGGCTTTCCTGCTAGACTTGCTTAAGAAATGTCTGTTCTTTTCAGATCCAAATCATATGTGAAAAGGGACTGCAAGTGGGCCACTCCAAAATAGCAATTCTGGGCAGCCCTTCCATGGGTAACTATCTTTTATTGCTTATGCTGATACTGTTCGGTATGGTTTAGTAGATAATGTGATGCAATTATGTTACTTTTTTAGTGCTTGACTTCAGAAACATCACCTGGGTATTTTTAGCAAGGTAAAGGGTGTCAGAACTCTGCTTTGTAACTCTAGTTTCAGTCCTTTCTCAAAGGTGAAATGGGATTTCCATTTGTATACATTTTAATTTTCATTGTATACGTTGTATTCCCAGTAAAATTGAGAAGCCAAAGAACTAATCTATCAATGGCTCTCTGTGCTCACCTGAGTGAGTGCTTTTGTGTCTGACTTTGTGAGTAGATGTGGCTGTACTCCTTTCAAACTGAGTGTCCATTTTCTTCCGTGGTGTTTAGTACCACACGTGACGTGATTAAACAGTGGTGTTAGTGTCCAGGAGTTGTGAAAATGCCTTTATACCTTTTTGTGATCTGATTGTGAAAAGCTTGTTTATTTATTTATTTTTTTATTAGTGCCTTGTAGTGCTGCTGAAACTTTCAGTAATGTTTTAACACTCAGCATGATGTAGTGCTTTTTTATGTTTTTAATGTTTCTTTCAGGTGTATATGTTTCCAGGTATGCTGATTTATTGCAACCCAATCCTCTGGAAACTGGAGCAACTGGAGATGTGATTATTTTTAAAGTGATAAAGGTAAATTTACTATTTGCTCATGAAGGCTTGTATTGCTTAGTGATGAGGTAAAGGTGGTTTTAGCCACACTTACTGAATGTCCATTCATACAGATACCTACTTACAAAGAATCTAGAAGCTTTCCACGTTTAAAATCCAACGTGTACATTGAGCTTAAAAAAGAATAAGAAATGTTTATGAAGGGCAAGAAATATCTTTGCTTTTTTTTTTTTGTTAAAGTGTGGAAAGAATATATTCTTACAAACACTTTATTTAAAAAGATGTTTTCTTTTACTTGCTTTTACTTCCTGTTATACGTGAAGCAATTTGCCAGTTTCAGGGAAAAGCTTATGTTTGCAATTCTTCTGCTTTATTACAGGGAAAAATGAAAAGTATATATGACCACATAGGTATGAAGGCAATGGAATCAACAGTAAAGAGTGCATTAGATCCAACACCAAAGCACGAGTGTCATGTCTCAAAGAATGCCCATAAAGTAACTTCCTTGCTGGCTTATCGAGCGTACGAACTTACTCAGGTAGTAGAAAGTTAAGGGTGTGTTAACTTACCTCAAAACTTTATTCAGACAAACAAACCATCTCCAGATTTGCAGAGTTATGGTTGTAAATTGCCTGAAGTATAGCTAGTAATCTAACGCCTAAGTAGTTGCAGCTAGTATTTCAACACTGTGGTATGTATGTGTTCAGCAGTAGCCCACAACAGCCTGTGCTCAGGGTTACAGAACAATATGTCAGCCTCTTCTCTTTCCTATGTATACGTGTACTTATTCTCAGACCTGATAAAGGAAGACTCCTTGAGAGTAACTTATAACTTGTTAAATGTACAAGTTAACATTTGGCAAATGAATTTCAAGCTATTAATCTCTTTCCATTTCTCTACATAAATGGTTAATTATTAGGAATGTCTTATGTTATTCCTGTGAAACAGAGTGCATCTTTCAGGGGAATACAAACAGTATGTAGAATCTAGTTCACCAGATTTCTCATTTAACAGTTATCTTCTTTTTCTAGTACTATTTTTATGAATATGGCTTTGATGAGATAAGGCGAAGACCAAGGCATGTTTGTCCTTACGCTGTTGTTTCTTTCACTTACAAAGATGGAATTGTTCAAGCACCAAAATTTCTGCCCCCATCAAGGTAAGCTAGGAAATCAATTTTTGTAAGGCTACATTCAACATAAATCCATAGCTTGTAGTAATCTAAACCAGTCATAAACTGCTCATGGTGCTGAAGTGAATGGACATGTCACAAGGACTTACTGTGATGTTTCTAATGCAAAGCAAGAGGTGATGGAGCTGATTTTATACATCAAGCTGGCCCCTGTAGGAAGCAGTTCTGCTGCTCTTCTTACCTACTTCACCTTCTTCACTAAGTGGAATCCACAGAGAAAATTTAGTAGAATAAATTTAGAGTTGTAATGATGTTCACAGCAATGTCTTGTTTGGTATTCAAGAAAATGTGTATTTATCACTGGACTCTTTACTGCTGTTTACTTACTGCTTGTGGAGTGACCATGTTGATTGCAGATAGAATGTGATACCTGTACTGGTAGGAAGGCATACAGTTGTGGGGATTGTAGTTCTTAGTGCTAACAGCAGTTATCAGGTTATCAAAAATCAGAGAAGCTGCTGTAACGATGGCTTGAGGTTAGAGAGTGTATTATCAGTTTTATTATCCTTTTAGATTGGTAGGGTATCCTTACTATAAGATCTAGTAGCCACAAGCTTCTCTCTCAGGCTAGTAATTCAGTCTCCTTTCTTTTTGTTAGACCGAACAGCTTCAATCCAGACAGAAGTACAGGTAAGAACGAATTGAAATGTATTACTTTATGATTATAGGCATAGAAGGTATTGACCATTTTTCCCCATGTAGTTTCTTTTTTCTCTAACCAGAATGACTGCTTAGTTATGTTGACTGTCTGCCTAACTTTTATTCTGTACTATACTGATTGCAGGGATCTCTTCCTGATATCAGATGATCTCACAGACACCTCATGGTGTATCTTTTAGCTGAATGAAATCCGAGGTTTCTTTTTTTTCCCCTTCTTTTTCTACTTTTAGTATGGCAGGAACATATCTTCTGTTCACAAATCTGCTTTTCAAGGGCACTTCAAATAGTAGGATCCTCAACTGCTTTTCTTTTCACCATCAGTCAGGCAAAACATTCACATGAGTAAAAGTGGTTGGCAGTTAAGGTAAGGAAGCAGAGTGTTGTTGCACAGATACTGGCAACAGGGAATTGCTTATGTGGCCACATACAGGTAACATGCCAACCTCCTTTGCTCTGCTCAGATCAAGTCAAAACAAGATGAGATTGCAAAAGCTCTTCTGGTATCTTTTGACATATTATTTAAGGTCTTATGGTCTGCTCTGGTATCAGCAGGAAGTTTCCTTAGAGCAGCTTTAGGAGAATCAGCAGTGTTTCTGCTGCTGTTTCCTTTCAGTCCCTTCTTACAAGTGGTTTCACTTAGTGTTTCTTTTTGTCTCAATCTTAATGTAGAAAAATTTAACTATACGTTATGGAGGGGACAGCTCTGGAATAAAGGCAAACTTCTATGCCATGTTTCCTTGAAGTCAGCAGCACGTCCTTTCCTTCCCTGCAAGCTGTGAGTATTATTGTTGAAAGAATAACAGTTTAAAATGTTGCTGTTAAAACTTGTTCTGGTAGACTAGGCAGATTTCAGGTGTATTCAGCTGAAAAATACACTATGGTTTGGCACTTTAAATATCTCAGACTGCACTCCCTGAGTTGTGAATGCCCAGAGCTGCTTTTAGTTTGTTCTCACAACTCTTGTCAGCTGGGGCTTTTCTTTGTTTTTGTTATTTAAGTGACACACACTCCTTTGAAGCAGTAACTCCACTGGCTCACGGGGCAGCCTGAGGAACTGATTTGTACAAGCGTGTTTGATCATTTCTTTTTTGTCAGTGAGGATTGGAGTATGGAGGTCAAAGAAGAGGAGGCTAATTCTTTTATTTTTCCCCAATCTGTTCCCCCACCCTTTGTTCCCAGACCTGAGAGACTTGATGTGGAAAAAGTTGTGAGCATTGACCAACTGAAGAAGAAAATATCACCACTGTTGTTCTATAAAGAAACTTATGTAGGGGCAAAAGAAGGTAAATTGTTCCATATCAATCTTCTAAATTCAGGATGTTTACTGAATTTGAATTTTATTTCTTTTTTTTCTTCTAACTTCTTTCCCCTCTCATGCCATGTCAGTGCTGAGGAATGGAATGTATAGCAGCCTTTATGAAGTTGTGGAGAAGTCCCGTTCTGGTAATCATTTGGAGGGGTTACTTCAAAAGCTGGAGAAAGAGAAACTTGTGAGTCTGCCAGATTTTACGTTTCCTTTTGAGAATAATTCCAGTAACTAGAGGCATACTGTAAGATTTATGATTTTGTTGGAATTAGTAAGCTCATATACCCCAAAATAGTGTTCATAGCACTTCTCTACCCATATTGGAATTAAGCTTACAGGCAGTGAGAGTATTGTAGTGAGAAAATATCTTTGGTTGTTTGAAGCAGTGTGCTTATTTTTTTTTTTGTATTAAAAACAGGTTCTTGTAAAACCACTCCTGGACAGAGGATTTCTTTTTCTTCTTTCTCCTTGGCAAATGGCATCTCCATATGGTACGTGTTTTCAGATGGATGTGTGGGTGTGGGGGGAGTATTGGTTCTTTAGTGCATGCTGGTGTAGGGCAGTTCTTTGTTTTGTTTATTCTTGTGGTGTTCCCTAGGGGTTGAGTTATCTTTGGAAGCATCGAAGGTCTTCTCATTCCCCACTATTCTCTTCTCATTCTAGACCAACAAACTGGACGATCTCGCATGTTAAATGCATTGTTTTTGTTTCCAGAACCCAGAGGTGTAACAAGCTCAGGTAAGGTTGTTCACTGCTGAGATTGATGTCTGTGTGCTCATTTAAAGGTCTGTATTCCACCCCAGACTTGGTAGTGATACACTGTGTCAGCATTAACCAGAAATAACAATTTGGTATGGCCACGGTGATGGTATTTGGAAAGTGTTTATTCCTTCACAGAAATAACTCCTGTGCAGAGTATTTCAGGCTCGCTGGTTCCCATTTGTGAAGTAAAACTTCTTCCAGATTTCTTGATGGCATTGAATTAAGCATCAGTGTTCCAAGAGATCTGTTTATTAAGAATATCATCACCCACTCTGAGGTGTGGGGCCTTCTTTAACCATCAACATGTAAAAGACAAAACATATTGTTATTATTGTTTGTTTTTTTGTTTATTTTGCTCTGGAAAATATCTCAAAACCTGATGACCAAAAGGACTTAGCTTTAGTAGAATTGAATAGAGAAAAGTTTGAGCCTGTGTCTGGAGGTTTCCCCATGCTGCTGTTTGAAGAATGTATGAGGTTCTAACAGCACAGACAGGGAAGTCTTGTTCCTCATGCTCCTGTTGCATGTCATTGATTTAGTTAGTTGTATTGGTTTGCAGAGGAACAAAGAAACCTGTATAGCTTTCTGGTGGGTGGCTAAGCTGAGTCATAGCACAAGGGGTGTGGTGGAGGCTGGATTCCATAGGAAGGAGTTGTTATGCTTCCCCCATTTCTTGCAGGGAGCTGTTTTGTAGTAAATCTTGGGAAGCTTCTGAAGTGACCTTCTTTAAGGGACTGTAGAATGGTTTAAACTGGAAATTATGGGTATCTAAGATATAGGCCACCACAAAGTGGTGAAAGTGATCAGTTCATGACTATGAGCAGGTTGACTTTTAAGCAGTCAGTTACTATACTTCCTCTCTTAGCTTTTGGGTTATTTCTGCAGTCGTTCCAACTGTTCTTCATTAAGTATATATAGTATATATAATACAGGATGTTGCTAATCAGTAGTCATTTGTTGATAGCTTTATGATTTGATTTTGATTGTGAATTCCCTTTTCTCCTATGGCAGCACAAAAAAGTGTTCCATGTGGAGCACAGAAAAATTCTACTACTGTGGTCTTGCATGAAAATCAGATCATTCCAGAATTCACAAAGTTGATTCAGTCTCTACATTTTGCTTTAATCCAGTCTCGTAAAGACACTACTGCAGATTTCAATACTGTTGTGGAAAAGTACATAAATGAGTATTTGAGAAGATGCTATAGTAGCTCTGGAAAGTATAGAGAATTTGTGTTGTATCGGTATGAATCACGGTTGGATGACAAAAAATTTCTTTATCCTGCTCCAAAAAATAAATCTCACCTTGACAGCTGCTTGCAAAACTATATTTTTGGTTGTGCGGCCTATCAGCTACCTGTTTCCAGAGCTAGGGAGCTGATGGAGGGAAATCGAAAGCATCAGCAGTTCAGTCCCATCTCAGATTATGGAGCTGCAGAAGAAGATTCTGATTTTGCCAGTGTGAAAAGTGGGAAAAGAATCCATGTGAAATATGAAGCAGCTGCTGCCAAGCGGAAGTTCCCTCATCTTGGGGATTATGATCCAGACAGACTCAAAGACCTTATTAACTTGATCCAGTGTAGGAAAAAAAATGTGGGTGGAGATTCTGATTGTGAGGACCTAAGAAATAAAAGTGGACTGAAAAGAAAACTGGAAAGACAGCCTGAAAATTTGCCAAAACACTTAAAGATCAGTGAATCTGCAGAGAATAACTGTCAGCAGGAAGGTAAGAAACGCTTTGTTTAAAGTTTCTAAGTATTGTTATTCACAGAATACTTTAATATTAATAGGTTTAATATTTGTGCATATTAATGCGTAGTGTTAATAGAGATGTAGGTTGCCCCTTCCTAGAAGATAATTTTACAGGAAGGAAGACAAACTTCATCAGAGTTTGCTTTGTAATAAGGAGTACTGAGCGTGTTTTGATGCCCTAATGTCTGTTTGACTTGAGGCTTTGCTCTAATTCTTTATGGCTCCAATACTCCATATTAAATGATCAGTAAACGTCGATTGAAGCTGAGAATGAAACTTGTGAGCTTGAGGATAGTTAAGTTTTGAAATAGCCAGTAATGTGTCTACAGAGGGACAAAGGAAACATCCTTACAGTTTGAAGGTGTAACTCCTTTTGTACGTGACATTTACCTACATGCACGCCTCAGATAATTGCATATTATGCCAGGACTTAAGATGCGCCCTTTGTTTCACAGGGCAGTGATACAGGTCTGCTTCACATGAGGGTAAGCTGGGAAGGAGGGTAGCACCAGGGAGGGAGGGGCAGTGTGGGCCAGTCTGCAGGTGTTCTGATGTGTAGGGTCAGCTGGGGAGATGAAGACATTTTCCTTCGAAAACAGTTTCCATTTTGATAGATGTGTATAGATACAGAAGATAGAGGGTGGACTCAGTGCTGAATCATGGGATTCTAATTTGGAAGTACGTGAAACTTCAGGGTGTCTGTACACTGTTACGTAATGTGAATGAATGCATTTCCACCTGGCTGTAATCAGAACAGTATCTGTTTAAATTTTGACCCAACGCTTCTGAGAGGTACTGAAATAGAAGCATGAGTGGTTTGAATTTCCATGTTTTCGTGTAACACTGGAAGTAATTTGTCTTGCCAAAAATCATGCCTAAAAATAGTGAGCTAAATGACTAAATATGATTAGAATTTTTATTAGTTGAACAGCATTTAAATAATTTTTATTTCCATATATGATAAAATGAGCTAGAGGTTCATCAAATGCTTAAAGAAGTTGTTCAGTTTGTCTCTGTGAAGGATGAATACCTGTGGTATTTTGTTCTTCTGCTTGTTACCTGGGATGAACAACTGCCCTCTTAAGGCTGTGTTTCCTGTCCTTTCCCTCCCATAGGGGGCAGAACCTCGGAGCTGCCACAGGCTGTTTTCTCAATCATTTCTGGTCCCAGCGGACATGATACTGACTTGAGACATCAAGATATGTCTGACCCTGCAGTTACTGACTCACATGGCCTCATCAAACTGCTTTTAGAAACACTAGCTAATTCAGGTCACTTGGATTCATCGCTGGCACGGTCTGTAAATCAGGCGTTAGGACTAAATGCTGATGAAGTTGAAGAGGATATGAGACAAAACTATGGATGTGAATCCATTCCAGCACAGGACAGAGATGATAATGAGCTTCCTGATGCTGCTCAGGCTGAACCTGTTAGCTTTAAGGACCCGCAGAGCCCTGTGATGCTGGAAACTGATGCTGCTTGCTTACCCTTCGCTATTGATGTTGACCTACAGCTTCCAGCTAGTGAAGTAGGCCTTGAACACACGCCTCATTTAAAAGTAAGTGCAACTGGCATGTGAGTGAATGTACTATTTTCATAAGTATTACAAGAATGAATAAAAACATCTCATTTTTATACAGATAAGAGCTAACTTTTCTGTGAAGCTTTCCTTTTTCGTAGGAGAACGTATAGAAAATTTTTGAGATGTTTACTCCTTATTATTTATCCATAATAACATTATGATTCAGAGATGGAAAAGCAACCACAGTCAGTCCTTGTCACCTCTTGCTTTCCAGTAAGTGTAATATGCTGCTGCTCCAGCAATAAGATGCAAAATGTATGTCTTTCTGCAGCTGACTGCTGTACATCACTGTTCTCTCATGTTTGCTGAGACCAAAGCCTTGCAGTTGTTTTTGGCTACTATAGTAGTCTGTTATTTTATTCTGGCTCTTATCCTGAGAGAGACAGGGACAGATAGAGAGGTGTGTGTGTGTGTATATTTAGCAAACTGAACAGGTATAATGTTACAGTAGTAGAGCTTAAATGCTGCCTTCCAACTTCCTCATCCTGAGGGTTGGTTATTGATCTGGCTAAGGCATTGGCATTTTCTGAACCTGTGACAAAGCAAGGAGACGTTTGAGAGTTCTTCCTCCTAGTTACTGCCTAGATGTTGCTTTCCTGGGAATTGGTTATAATGAGCAGTAGTTGCTTTTGTGTATGGATTCTCACAGTAATTTGAGTAGGCCATTAATGATTGTGCAGTATTTATTTGTGGTGCTCTCCTCTGCTTTCCCCCCAAAATGATAGGTGGATGGCAGCTCTGAGATTGTTCAATGTTCATTGCTATCCTCTGCTTTTAGATCTTTTCTGTATTTTCCTTAACCTTGCAGACAGGAGTGGTAGTTCAGATGTGACAGCTTGTTGTGATGAAGTCCTGTTGCAGGCACAAAAGAGCTTGTTGTGACCAGGCTCCTCCTGCATCTGAGTTGAGATTCTCTTTCAAAGGTTTATAAATTCTGGACTACTCTTAAAAACAGGCAAAAAAAACCAACAACAACAAAGCTTTCTTGGTGCAGTTGGGTGTAGACGTGTTCCATGCATACTTCTCATGATATGCAACTTCAGTTAGACAGCCTTTCAAGAAAGCCTTGTGCTTAGGGATCAGTGTACCTCCGCTGTTCACATGGCTGTAAGAGCAGTTGCTCTGTGGTCTCTGTTACTGATATTTCCACACATAGCCCAGTTTCTTAATTATGGAGCAAGGAAGTTTGTCCTACCTGTGTCTGTGCTCTTGGTTCGAACTATCTGGAATGCTAGATTAATTTGGTTTACTCACAAGTTTAATACTAGTTGAAGATTCCTTTAGTCAGCTACCAAGACAACTGCTTAAGAATAGTGAAGGAGCAGGTGTTTTTTTCTATTTTTTTCCCCCTACTTTTTGTTTCCTTTTTTCTTATTCCCTACAATTTCTGTGTTCTATGGCACGTGCTTGTGACTGCCTTACTTACTTCAGCATCTTTGCTGATAGTCCATCGCTGTCTTGGGAAGAATCGAACAGGTAAATGAAACGCAGCAGTACCTGGTGCCAGCATTTCTAACTTGGACTTGATTTGACCAACGTGCTGGTGACCGTGGGTGCATTCTTATCAGCTGTTCACATATGAAGGCTTAATAAAACAGATGTGATCTGAGAATTTATATCTTTCAGGAAGCAAGCACTGGAAGTATAAGTAGCTTTGAAGACTACAGTCCCTGTCCTAGCACACCTGTAGAACATGTTTACCGCAGGCATCACTCCAACTCAAATAGCGTAGAGGTCGGAATGCCCTGGAGACTTATTCCAATTACAGGTAAGATGGCTTTAACTGTTACAGTGCTGCAAATAGTGAAATGATAACATATTCTAAGGGTTTGTATATTTCATAGATCCCATTCTTGGGTCACCTGTTGGTACACAGGCGTGCAGATGCCCATGCAGTTGTTCGTGCTGTTTGAATAGTAAACAGGTCTACACACCAGGTACTGGTGCCAAAGTACTGCCTGGGGAACAGACTGAGGTAGTTTAGTAATGTGAGTGCCTGAGTATTTATCTGGTGAACTACATAACTGTTTTGAATTTTGAAAGAGGAATTCTGCTGAAAGATGGGATTGATGGATAAATGCAACTAGGAATTCAGAAAAGTAATGAAAAAAGTGTTACCCATACAGAAAGCTGTCTACTTCTTACTGCATCATACACTTCCAATAGAAGTGCTTCAGAGTCTTTGTATCTAAGCATTTACAACTTAAGCTTACAGAATAAGCATCTTGTTCTGGTTCTTGATGACTCAATAGTACCAAGTCTTGGGAGAAATTGGAAGAATGGATTTGGAAGGTGTGGAAACTGGACTGTAGGAGTAGTCATGAGAAGCTGCAGATTCAGGGCTATGAATTGAGGCCTCATGAGTAAACCCACTCAGAATGTGTTAACTGCATTCTCTGAGTGAAAACATACTTATTTCTGATCTCATTTGCTGAATGTGGAAATCTGCCTCTGACGTGTGTGGTGTTCATCTGGTTGTGTAGTTCTGTGGTTCCTTTGTGTGCTTGGCTGAGAAGGGATGATAGTAGGGGAAATTGGTTTCTTTCCATGGTATGCTTAGGGTTTTTAAAGGAATGGTAGGGTTGGTGTTTTCTGTGCTTTCTTTAAGGGCTTGAGGACTGTAAAACTGTTTGAATAGGACATGATTTCTTTTCCTGCTACTGGTTTGGCCACTGTGCATATAGGTGGATGTGGTTGCTGACTAGCACATGAATACAGGATGTGGCTCTTGTTTCTAGAGGGGTTTGTCAGTAGACATGTTGTGCAGCCGTCTGTGAGACAAGAAATTTTTCTAGAAGAAATTTATTTCAGGGTCTTCTGAGATGGGAAAGTGCTTTTCCAGAGATGAAAGAGGTTGTTTTGAGCATGACTGGGTTTGAGTTTCTTGAGATCAGCTCTCACTGCAATAAGTATTGACTGGTTCTGTAATGTGATCTTGTAGAAGGTGCAATATACAAAGAAACTCTGCCAATGCTAACTGCTGCTCTCCTTCAGGAGGGATAGGAAAAGATCAGGAGGACCAGCTGGAAAAATGTGAAGATAAACAAACAGGTGAGAGAAGAGTATGTGCTGGGGGGTCCGTATGTCATTACGATCTGAACTACTGAGCAGCTTTTATTGTCACCTTGGATTGAATTTTCATCAGAAAACGAGATCAGTAATATGCTATTCAGCAAGTGGTCTCATTGTATTGAAGAACATAAAGCTACAGGAGGGTCAAAAAGCCTTTAATGTTCTGGACAACTAGCACTTTTAATTGGGCATATATTTCTATTTAATATCTTCAAGAGGGCTTTGAAATTCTGTTCTAAAGAGTTAATAATCTGTAGTGTAACTTAAAGGCAGGTTTGTTCCTTTCTGAAACTGATGGCTTTCTAAAGCCTGGGGATGTCTGTGGTGCTTTTTTTTTTTTGGTTTGGTTTTGTGGAAAAGAAGTTGTAGAAAGGAATTGAGGGAACATGAGCCCTTCTCTTTCATCCTTGCACAACTGCAGAATTGCAAATTAGTGATCTCTTTGTTTTCTTTCTAAACGAAAACATCTTACTATTGATACAGAGCTCATTGTTCAGCTGAACTTAATCCTAAGAACTCTTAATAGTTTGTGACTTGAGGTGTGAAGGGGGTTGTCTTGCAACATGGGGAAGTGTTGGAGGAGAGTTATTCATAGGTTCCCAGCTCATTTTGACTACTTCTGTGTCATGTTGTTCATTTCTTCATGATTGTGTAATCTAAACTTCTGGCAACAGTGAGCACAGCTCAGTCTTGTGTTTGAAGGCTAACTTGTGTGTGTGTGTGTGTACAAATCCATCCCAACGCGATTCTGATTCAAACTGGTTGCTGTTCTTTGAGACACTCAATGCAAAATGAATATTTGTTCTTGCTTGTACCTTCGCTTGTGAGAAAAGAGTAATCCCTTACATATTCTTAAAGTGAAGGCTTTTGATGACATTCATCTTAGATACTGAGAAATAGGGCGTTCTGTGCTTTTGTCGTGTGTGTTTTGAATTTATCATTTCAAAACAGAATGGCATTGCTATAGAAAGAACTCTCCGAAGTGGTGAAGAATTTGAGTCTTAGACTGCAACAACAGTAATAAGCTCTTGGACTGCTCTTCTTTCTAAGGTTGCTTTCTGGCAGTTTTTTCTTGTTTATTTGACATATTTGGTTACAGGGTATTACTGATGATGTTTGAAGTCATAAACCATGCTTCAAGAGCTGCTGAATTTTTTTTTTTTATTTTTTTTACAACTTGTTGATGCATTTTTTCTTTATTTTTTTTCTGTGTGTGAAGACTTGTGACCCCAAGGTGTGTGTCTGTGAATGATACCTTCACAGAATTCTATTTTGATAACAGCAACCCTATTTTAAAATAAAAAAATAAACTTTAAAATAAATACTTCGGTATTTATATTCATAAATTCTGCAGCATTTCTATCTGTTTAATAGCTTTGCAGGTTTTTTTATAGGTCTTAATTGCTTCACTTTCTCCTTATCCCCCACTCCCTCCCTTTTTATTTTTAAAGCAGTGTTTGTTTCCAGAAAACCTCAAATAATAGCATTTGAAGAATAACCTGATAAGTCTAGTGTGTGTTCTTAGTATGCATCATGAAGACTTTTTCCTAATCCAATTGTTACAGAACCTCTTTCTTTCATAAGCATGAGTGGATTGTATATTTCTTCTTTCATTGGTAAAACTGGTTTGTAACTGCCTGTAACAAAACGTAGGATGTTATGTAAAAATAGCCCCAAATTTAAAGCTATAGCAATTTTTAATCTTCCTGTTAAGATTTCCTTATAGTATGGTATTTCTTAAGTAGTGTAGGTTAGTAAGTGTTAAGCAGCTCAAGTATCACATACAGAGCCTCAAGTAGCTAACATCTCAAACAAGCTCAAAGTGAGTTACTCTCTTATCATGATTTGATACTGCATTTTCCCAAGTCTAACTAAATTGATGTGTGTGGCAGAGGAAGGTGATGGCAGTGCCTGCTACTGAGACATGAGTGCTATGGAGTAACAGAAAGTAACAAAGAAGAAAAAATGAGCTTGTTCCTTCCAACAACTGGTGACAGCTCAAGAGGAGTGCAGTTTCTATCTGGAGTGATGCTGCTCTCTCAGAGAGAGAGAGCTAACCCTGAAATGAGGCTGAGGAGGGGTGGATCCAGGCTCCACACCTTCCGGTCACTCAGGTGCCTTGCCTTGTACCTGAGCTCCCTGGGCGTGCCCTGCTTTCTCACTTGGTGCTCAACCATTGGCTCAGGCTGTGACCTGGCAGTTCTGCAATATGTTCAAGTATGCTGAAGACTTAGAGCAGCAGAAAACCAGGTTCAAATTGGAATTGCCTGGTTTATATCTGGTTTTAGTGCTTTTGAAGAAAATTAGAAATTTGATTGGAAAGCTGGAGGTTGAGCTTTGAAGGATGAAGGAAGAACATCTCCTTTTATTGATGAAGGAAATAAAATGTAACACTTCTGGTATCTATAGAGGTATAAAGTAACTGTGAGATAATGCTGACTCTGCAAAAGGGATCCTGTTAGTGGCAAATGTTTACCTTTTAGATTTGGATGGGCATCTGATTAGGGACTGCATATAACTTTTAAAACTGATTACAACTCAACTGCTTCAGAAGAACACTGACTTTTAAAAATGGCTGATGCTGTTTTGGTTACTGCCTCTGCTACAGACATTTTCTGGTTTACTGCTTTATTAGATTTAAAGAAACAAAACCCTGTATTTTTTAGGTGTTACTATATCAGATGTCTGTCTCTTTCAAACATGAGATGATGATGATTAACTCTTCCTATATAGGTCTGAAATCACCAGAAGAACCACTGGTGTATTTACCACCAAAGGATGCCTTCCCTAATGACCCCCGGGTAATAAATAGACAGAGAAGTTCTGATTATCAGTTTCCATACTCTCCATTTTCAGACACACAAAAGGGGACAGCAGAAGATGGACTTTATACAAGACAAGTGGAGAAACTTGAAGACGAAAGTGAGGTAGCAGATCACCCTTTTACAACACAGCATTCCATAAGTGCAATAGTAGAGACTATAATATTAGAAGAATATAGTCTCTTTGTAAAAAAGATTCAGGAAATTTTGCAGGAAAAAAATATTTCTTATGTCAGCGGGGTGTTCACACCAGTCGCCTTTGACCAAGAGAGGATAATGAGATTTTCTGAATACGTGTATTTACAAACATCAGAGGTTTCTGTGCAAGAATATGTAGAAGCACTGAGTGAGAAAATGAGTAGTGTTGTTTTGGGCTCTTCATGCTTTAGACGTACTCCACCAATTTACTGTAGTCCTGAATCAGCAGAAGTAGTTGGTAGTGCTGCACTGAATCCTCCACCCAACATGTTACCTATCTGCAGGGACTCTGACACGACACTGTTAACAGAGCCAGTGAGTAACAATATGGTGGAAGATCTTGATTCTGTTGAGCAGCAGTCATCAAGCTTGCCCGTAGTGAAGGAGGACGTAGAACACGTGAGTGCTAAAGCAGAAGCTGTGCTGACGTCTGATCAGACATCCTGCAGTGGCAATTTGATGGAGCCACCAGAAAAGACTCAGAAATCCCCGGAGAACTTAAACGTTTCAACCCAACCAGCTTTTTCTGATTTTATCAGCCAGTTAAAACCTGAAGTATTTAACAGTCTGGTTGAAATTATGAAAGATGTACAGAAAAACACTGTGAAATTTTATATTCATGAAGAAGAGGAGAGCATTCTCTGCAAAGAAATCAAGGTAAATATGTTCCCTCTCAGCCTCTCCTCTGTGTAAAAATAGAATGGTGTAACTTTCAAACCAGAATGTCTAAAACTGGACTTGTAACAAAAGATTTGCACAGAGGTTTGAATTGTTGCAGTGAATTGTGAAAAGAGGCTGCCCTGCCACGCTCCCCATCTGAGGCTTTGAGATGGTCTCTCTTGATTTGGTGTTTACCTAATTATTACTGTTTGGAAGGCAGAACTGGCTGCAGTTCAGGTCTTTCTGTACAGGTAGCTTTAGAGACTGTTGTTGTTCTGTATTCAAATGTGCAAGATGAAAGCTGAAGGTGAAGCAAAAAAAAAAAACTTTCTTGAAACCTCATGCTGCCGTAATAGCTGTCAGCTGGGCACTTGGTGCTGCCCTGTGGGACTGACTGACCTGCTGAAGTAGCTTATTTCTGCACTGCTGCATCCTTCTGCTCATTGTATCAGAAAGACAAAAATAGTTGTCTGTCTGAAATCCATTTGAATGGGAAACTTTAAATTAATGTCATCATCTTCTGGAGAATGTTTTGCCTTAACTAGCTTTTCACTTTTTTCCCCCACCATCTCTTTCTGTGGCACCAGGAGTATCTTACAAAGCTCGGTAATGCGGAGTGCCATCCAGAACAGTTCCTAAAAAGAAGAGCTGCTTTAGATAAACTGTTGATAATTATTCAGAACGAAGACATTGCCAACCTCATCCATAAGGTACTTCACTTACATAAATGCGTACTACAGAAAACAGCTGTTAAAGCACAGCAAGAGGTCACTGTAAGGCTATTCTCTTAATAACAGTCTGTGATTAGTTGCCATTTCAAAGAAAGAATTGTTTTTGGCAATGCCTGGTCCTGTTACCTCGTGCACCTGTAACTCCTTCTACCTGCACATTGTGGGTAATGAATACTTTCTGGTACATGTTAGTAACTACTAATTTTTCCTTGCCATTGTTAAGTTCTGTTGAGGCTTCAGTCGTTCTGCTTTCAGTTCTCTGGAGCTCTTAACAGTGACTGAAGGCAGCTGTTAAAGGAACATTAGATATTTCTGAACCAACTCCTGTAATGTTTTTGAGAGTGCCCCCCAAAGCAAGAGAGAAAAATAAAAACAATTGTTTGGCATGTGTTCAAGTTTGATGCAAAGATTCTTTATCTATTTTTTAGCTATGATCTTTGCTTTCTTTTTCCTCATGTACCTCTCCTGATTTTTAAACAGATACCTGGCTTAGTAACTTTGAAGAAGCTTTCTTGTGTCAGCTTTGCGGGTGTTGATAGTTTGGATGATGTGAAAAATCACACTTACAATGAACTCTTTGTGTCTGGTGGCTTTGTTGTGTCAGATGAGTCTGTCCTGAATTCAGAGAGCATCACAACAGGTAAGTGTGATGTTTTCTAGAGCTTAAAGACAAAAAAAAATAAGCAGCCAAAACTCTTTAGGGTATGAGAAAACTGCCATACTCGGAGATACTGTGAATTTGAGTCTTTTACTCTGTCCAGAGAACATGTCAACACAGATCTTGCCTTTTGAAGTTTGTCTACTTATGTATACAGAGCCTTTTATTCCTTACTCTAAACCATGAATAACATAGTATTAAAAAAAACAACTGGAAATCCGTGTTCCTCTAAATTTTCTTTATCTGAAATTGAATATTTATCTTAAGTTCCCAGTTCTTGTATTTTAAGAATGCAGATCGTGGTGACTGAATTCAGCTGCTCTGAAAGCAGATACTGCTGTTAGGCTTCTGGTCTTCAAAACAAAACTCCTCTGTTTTGGAATATTTTTGTTGGCTAACCTTCTGGGAATAAAACCCAAAGTAGCAGGGCAGCATTCAGAGTTGTGTAACTACTTTGGTGAAAACTGAACAAACCAACCAACAGCAACTCTCCCCTTTTCTGTATGTGTTGAAGCAGTTTGCTGACTCTGAAATTGACCTTCTGTTCAATATCTCCTAAACAGATAAACTAAAACAGTTCTTACAGTTCCTGGATGATCTCAATACCCCCGATGGAAAATGGCAGTGGAAAGTCCACTGCAAAATGCAAAAAAAACTTAAAGAGCTGGGGAGGTAAGCAGTGATCTTTCATACACCAGCTGCTAAAATCTTCAGCTCTAATTATGCTCTCAAAATCCCAATTAAGGACCGAATCTTAATGTTGACAGTAACCTTAAATGTCTAATATATTTTTTCTGTCACAGACTGAATGCCAATGCCCTGAGTATGCTGACCCTGCTGAACACCTACCAAAAGAAGCATTTGGTTGAAATTCTGTCTTATCATAACTGTGATTCTCAAACTCGAAGTGCACCAGAATTAGAATGTCTTATCAGGCTTCAGGCTCAAAACATACAACAGCGACATGTTGTCTTCTTAACAGGTTACAAACAAATATGACTACCTTTCTCCCTCTTCTGGTAACAGGTGCTAAATCTTAATACAAAATCTCCTTCTGTGTATTTAGAAAAGCATCTCAAACCACTTTCAAATTATGCTGATAATGGCGTAGTTGTTGCTACTGTTGATGACTTCATGCAAAATTTTACAAGTCTTGTTGGATATCACAACTCAGTTAATGAAGAAAACAGCCCTTCTCCCTCTGATGCTCAGGAAAGACAATCAGGTAATACATTAAAAGCATTCATAATTTCTTCAGCTAATTAGAGGCATGGGGTGGAGGTCCTTGAATTAATGTCTTTGTGTACATGAACACAATTGATGGCAAGGAAAGCCCAGCTCTTAAGCTGCTGCTTTAAGTATGGGGGAAGAGCAGCTGGGATGGATAATGGTAGCTCAAACTGTAGACAAACAGCTGAGATGGCAGTAGTTGTAATCCTTTAATTGTCTCCTCAAATACTGACCTCCTGTATAACTTTAGATGCTGTTCTGACATAAACCCCATTGGAGTTGGGATTTCCCAACACTAAGCATGAACACAATGCTCAGAAGCTTTTAGCATTGGAATAACTGGACACTCAATCAGAGGGTTAAGTGTGTATGTTATAGAGTAAGTGAACAAGAGTGGCAGAAGACCAAGACTTAATTGATACTGGACTCTCAGACCTGAAGCATGACACTCTGTGAGTAGTGTACAGACTTTCTAACAAAAGTTTGTATTTCAATAGAATAGGACTTTGTTTTTCTTTTCTTAACACAGTTCATGTAGAAAATGATGGAAAGGATGAGGAGGACATGTCTCTGGATTCAGGGGATGAAGCATCGCAAATAGAAATCTGCAACAATGCCTCTAAATATGATACTCATTTGGAAACTTTGCAGACTGAGGCCAAGAGCTCACGTGGAGTAGATGCAAAAGAGAGCTGTCTGTCAGAGGTAACTCCTGAAGCACAAAAGAGTTTGAAGGAAAAGACTTCTAAAATGGATGTGGAAGAGAGAAAACCAATTACTCCAATTTGTACAACACGTTCTGCTGAAGGAGAAAAACACAATTCAGTTGAGCAGGCTCCTTTCAATAACTTCCAGGTTTACAGCAGACAATTAAACATGTCTCATCAGTTCAGTCACTTTAATGTACTCACTCATCAGACTTTTCTGGGAGCAACATACCCACCTTCTGCAAGTCAAAACCAAGAAGGGGGCAGTTATTTTCTATCTGCTTACGGACAGAGCATGAATACAGAGAAATCGTCATCGCCTGGTGCTTGGGAGAAGAACTGTGATTCTTCCAGGCCGTACTCAAAACAGAAATAAACTTGTCCTTTTTGTAAGTTGCTGTGGACTTGCTGTTTCTAAACTGTTGGATTAACAATTTCTATTTTATTCTGGAACAAAGAATTTCTTGTCTTTATCTCAAAGTTTTTCTGATCTTATTTAAACCACGATGGCCTGTGCCTATTGGAAGCATCTGAAAATTGAAATAAAGATATATTTTTAACATTTGTTGTACTTGAATTATCTTGTTTGTTGGCACTTTTAAGTTTCTACATTTGTATTTGACCTGTACATGGGTTTCAGTTTGAAGTCTGTTTTAATGTAAAACTGAATGTTTGCCTAAAATATGTGAAACGACGAGTTTTTGTTACCTGTAAGTATTCAAATCACTTTTATTTACATATATATCAGAACTTATGTATTTATTTGACACAGTTTTGTACAAATGTTTTTACATAGCTATAAGGCAGTTGTAGTTATTTTAATGACTGGATTTTGGCAAAATACCTCAATTAGATTAACCAATGGTGCATTTCCATGACAAAAGTGAAATAAACTCTCAGTGCACAAGGGACTTGCTAACACGCTGCCTTGTCTGTGGTTTTTATACTGCTTTCAAAATACCTCAGAAGCACAGCCAAACTTTGTTTCATGGCCAACAATTCCCTCCTGCCCTATGTCAGCACAGTGATTGCTGGTGCTTTCCTACTTCTTAGATTTGGTACTCTTCTAAGTACAGAGTTCTACCATTTTTAAGCTTGATCTGTTAAATTTCACTTGTGCTGGCTAACCTACTCTGAGGCAAGTCTTTATTTGACTCAGGTCACACATCATCTTCTAGCTAAGGCTGCCAGAGAACAGTAACCAGGAGCACTGGTAGGTACGTAGGCAGGGCGTCTCAGTGCTGCCCTTGTTACTATTCATGTTTTTACTTATCTTAATTGTGCTGCTTTTATGTTTACTGTTCTTGTTTTCACGTTGCCTAAAGTTGTATTTCTTTTTTTTTAATCTGATCTTAATGCTTTCAAAATGATGGGTGGTTTATAAACAGAGTTTATGACTACATAACTGTAAACTCAAAGTTAGCTGGGCTGTATGGACTCGGTTAGAAATCAAGAGATTTTAAAAACAAAGAGAACACCCCTCACTTCTCCCTGAAGTTGCTTGTTGGATTCACTCCTTTAAATATAGGACAAACCATGACAAGAGTGGTGCAGCTGTTACCCACTGCCCCAAACACGGTGAGTACTCTTTATTGACAAACTGAATGAATTCTGTGAAGGACTTCTGCCACATCCGTCACCGAGTGTGGGCTCCGTGTTATGTGACTCTGCATGCAACAGGAGAGGACACAGTCCACTTTCATCCCTTAGCTGCTGCTGGTAAGATACCTTTCATATTCCATTTACTTCTTAGAACAGTTGCTGCTGGAAGAAAACTCAGTTTGGAGGTCCTGTGCTATTCACCATATATCTCAACTCGCCTTAACCTGAATTCATTTTAGTTCTCTTCTGCAGACCTCTAGAAGAGAAGTACTTTTTCCTCAGATCACCCTGTATCTCGGAGCCCAAAAGGAAATGAATCTAAGTGTTTAATTCCAGCAGGAAGTGTTGAAAGTTGAATTGTTCAGACGTTTTTTTTTCTTCAGGTTGCCTTTAAACTGAATTCTGCTGGCTTGGATCAGCCCGTTACCATGTTACGTGCTGCTCTCCTCTTTTAGCTGGGGTGTCAGACACAGCATTTCTGCAGTGGTGACATCTGACACTGAGAGGTGGTTGTCTAAGCCTAAACCTGTCTGAATAATTAAGTTTGATCAGTTTACCATATTTAAAAATATCTATCCCATCTCTTAAAGCCATTCACAATGAATCATAAATCTTACTTATTTAGAACAAAAAAAAATGCCCACAGTAGCACAAAAATCCATGTAACAATGTTTGATATGGTGTTTTGTGTCTCTGCTAAACAGATGTGTGTCTTCAGGTAGTGCGAGGACTGTTCTGAAAACAGTGAAATCTGTTTTCATTCTGAAAAGTAATGTGACCCTCTAATCCAATCAAAAATTGCATAATAATTTATTTAATAAAAATAATAAAGATGGTTCACAATTACAGCAGCCAAATGCTGTGCTTCTACATTTAAATAATTCAGTACAGTCTTAAGTACCTTTCAAAATGGTGAAATGAAGTCCTCTTCTTGAACTTTAACAGGAATTAGACCAGACTCCAACTCCTTTTGCTTCTGCAGGAGGCCCTGGAATGAATGGAATATGAGTGTGAAAGCTCTGCCTCCTTCAAGCAGTCTGAGCTGATAACATGCCATTCTTACTTCAAAGCAATTTAAGGTCATTGCTTTTGAAGTGCACAGCTTCAAGCAGGACAACACAGTACATTCAGAATGGAGGGAACTTGGGTGTTCCTATCCCGTACAAAAGACCTGCTGAAGCAGAAGCTCATCCAGATGATTTTAGGGATGCCTACACAGAATAGAAATGATGTTTGTATTATGGTATCATACTGCCCTGTGCACTGTCACCACGCTTGTGCTAATTCTGACATGTTCTTGTCTAAACCCAAAACTTTGACAGGTACTGGCTTACAGGGGGAACGTTACTTACACCCTAAGGCAGCAATTCTGTTTCACCTAGAACGGGGTGTCACAAGTATCAGGATGGGCTGCATATTTACATGCAAAAGCTAAAAGGTTCCTGCTTTGATAATGGCTCTCATAGAACCTAGAAAATGGAGAAAGCCTGTACTAAAAACTGTGATACAGAACATAGAATAGCTGTATACATTTCAAATAATCTTTTTATGGTAATTAACAGGATCGTAGGTATAGACTAATCTGGTCCCTTGGTCTCTATCTACTTTAGATCTACCTGAAGTTTGGAACTAAGGAATCATTAAAAATAATAATAAGCATTTTTAATGCTAACAAGATTGAGATGCAAGGCTCTTCTGAAAGATAAGAATTTGGGCCTTACACAAGCCAGCAGTACAACAGCTGGTGTTCCTAGAGGCAAAGAAGGGGAGACAGATCATGTAGAACTAGCTTAAACTTGCCTAGAAACCTGCTGGAATTCACTTTGCATTTCTTTCTCCCCTCGAGGCTGAAACACTCTTGCTATGAGTAACCCTCCAGCTATTCAGGAACGATGAATGGCTAACAAAGCCATTCCTCTGGTTTCAAGTTGTCTGGGGTTCTCCACTGTTGCACAGTTCATCTAAGGATCAAAAACGCCTTAGAGAGGGACTATGGAGAGCCCAAAGGTGGAAGCAATGCGGTTACTAAAGCAAAACTAATACAGAGAAATAAAGGCAGAGGTCAGGGCCCAATCGTTGGTCTTTAAGCCATTTCCTTCCATCATGTATGTTTAAGACTATGTACTAGTCTGCAATATTTGTTTTGATCTTAATCTGTATAGACATCCATTCAGTGACTTTCACTTACCTGCCGTAGTTCTGACAGTCCTCTGAGAATTGCTTGCTGTCTCTCTCTGGTTTTAACTACATCAGGATTTAGAAGAGGATCTCTAGTGTGATCAGAGCTAAAAATCTGTCGCGGTGCTTGGTAAGAATCTAAAAGTAAGTGTATATATCAAATCATTAAACAGTACTCCTATAAATTTGCTCTAATTTTGAAGTAGACTTTCACAACTTGTGGAAATCAAGTTTTGGTTGCTGTTAGATTATTATCAAGTCAAATACTTGTTAGATTCCTAAAACCAAAAGCTGTATGCACTAATGCCAGAGTACAATTATATTTCATTAAACAAACAAAAAACAGATAAGAGTTAAAAATGGTTTTTTTTTTTTAATGTATCTGACTTTTGGTTTTTGTTTTTCATAGGAAGGACACATTTGGTTGTGGAGGCTTTCTGTACAGCGCTCAGCCTAATATGGGTTACTGGAGGATTCAGTAAAAGCAAACAGCAAATGGAAGGGAATGCAGCACTTTGAACCAAAGCCTGCAACATCTCCTACATGAATCAGATCACAATACATTTGTGTACCATTAAACTGTCGATACTGTGGGTCATGTGTTGAAGGTCTAGTCACTGGTGCGTCTGGATCAAGATAATACACTTCATTTGTTCGAACATACGGAATAAACTGTGCAGAGGGAGGTCTTCCAGCTTCTGGAACAGGAGCAGGGAAGCTCTTCTGCCGTGTATCTGCCTTGGTATTTTTCTCTCTTCTATTACTGTTATATACTTCCAATTTCCTGGTGCGTGGCTGTTTTTGTTGTACTTGTATTTTATTCTTAACTGCTGGCACAGGGGGTGAGTCAGATCTGTGAGAAACAATTCCAGTTAGTATAAATGCACTCATGAAAGACTGACAGATGCTGGAGAGAAAAAGTTCTGCACTTCATCCAGTAGGCAACTGGACAACTCATCAAAACATTAAAAATCAGGAAAGAAAACCATACATACATATTTCAGAACACTGACGTACCTTTCTTCATTCCAGTGATTCTTACTGAGTTGTTCCTCCTAGGAGAAAAACAAACAAGTCAGAAGTACAGAACTCTACAATCTTAAACACTTATTTTACAAAATGAGTTTGTTCTGAAAGGACTGTATGACCTGGGCTCAGGAGATGGAAATCATCAAAGGCTTGCATCAAAGAGACTCGTTGTATCTATGAGCTTAGTTAAACTAATTATAGAAGAACTTGTCTATGGCAGCTCTAGGAACAAGCAGACATTCTGCATACACTTTTTCTCAGTAGGTCTATAATGATAATTAAAAAAGAACAAACAAACATGTCGGAAGATTGAACTAATAGTGAAACCTAAGCCACAACCATCTCTTGTTCTTCCAACCATGCTGAACAAAACTGCTGTGTACTGTTCTGACACAAAGGGCAGGCAGGAGGACAATTCTAAGGGCCTTAATTATATCCAAGCAGAACTGAGTGAAATAAATCTCAAAAGTACTCATCGTTGTTCTTAGAGAAAAAACAGTTACCTTTCTGATTCTATGTCCCTTATTCTTCAGTTCTTCATGAGGTGAAGGAAACCTGTCTGAACAACCCTTTTTTTGGCAGAGATTCCCAGGGGTATTTCTTTCTACCAACTGAAGCAGCTCCAGTTGTCGTCTTACTTTATTTTCTTCCCTTTGTTTTTGCAGAGGTTTGGGGTACCTTTCTGATGCTGGAACGTATCTTTTCTCAGGCTTCCTTATGTTCCAGTCAGGTCTTTTCCCAGTTTTTTCTGAAGGCTTAACTTGTCTTTCTTTTCTTGCATATTGTTCATACAGCTCGCTGTGGATGCCATTCTCTTGTCCCGAAGTTCTGTTTCTATCCGTGTAGTGCATTTCTTTATGGTATTTTTGGCTGTTAGAGGTTTCTTTATATTCTACAGAAATATCCGGTGATCCGCAACATGGACTTCTTTCCTCAGCTGTAGCAACGTGTGCTGAAGTAGTACAGTCATCTAAAAAAAAGTACATCAGCTCCAAGATGAACTATTCATATGTTTGGATTTTGTCTGCATATCAACCTACGGGTATCGATTTCATTCCAAAATTGGTTGGTAGCTTTATAATGTCTTTACTCTCACTGATGTAGATAATAAGATAGGACCAATAAAAACAAATTCAGTGAGGACAAAAAGGAGGATTAGAGAACAAGAATCAAGCCACTGCTCTGCAAAGGAAAAATGTAAGTAAAATGAAACGACGTTATCTTAGAAGTGCAGAATGCAGGTTCTGCCTTGGTACTCAGTGTTAAAGCTCAAAACACAGCTACTACTGAGGTTTTTCTTAGCATGCTGATGGATGACTGGGTCACAATCACAGTGCTATTGCTAACCTTCCTAATCCTTCTCTTTCAGTGGAAGTGTTTTAAGTTCTAACTTGCAAAGGTTGCCCTGAGACCAATGCCTCCTATTTTATTGTGTTGGCCCACAACATCAGAGGTAGATGTTGGTGGGATGGCAAGAGAGGTTGAACCTTCCCACCAATATTCCATTACTTTTGTTGCCATGTGACAGATGGCTGCACAGGGGCAGTCTGATGAAATGGTGTCTGACATGGAAGTGTGCATGAAGCAAAGGAGTGGAAGTGAATTCCTCCATGCAGAAAAAAATGGCACCCACTGACATTTATCAGCATTTGCATTTATGGAGACCAGAAGTGGATGTGAGCACAGTGAGGTGGGGAGAGGTCCATTGCAGCAGCAGAAACAGCAGGTGGCCTCTGCTGGTGCAGATGTTTATAAGCTCAACATGCAGGCTTTTGTTCATGGCGTGGGAATGCATGGCTAATAGTGGTGACTGTGCTGAAAAAATCAGTGTTTGGTAGCTGAGAATTTGCTCCATCAGATGGTGTTACTGTGCTTTTTGTATCCGTTGTAGTTTCCATGGATTTAAATAGAAGGCATTACTTTTGGAGCAACCTATGTACTAAAAATCCTATTTTTTTCTCTTTTTTTACTAAGTGGCACGTACAAAGCCATTAATTATTTTATACATAAAATTTCCAGTAAAATTTCTACCAGCAATAGAAAAACCAAAAATATTTTCTTGTTTAAACAGAAATAAAAAAAGCTTTCACTTTCCACGTGGGAAGAAGACTCTGTGTGTGTAAGTAGCAACAGCTTTAAAAAGCTTTTCTCAGTGTTTGAATATAAGCTTTCATTTTCTAATGGATCTAGTTTTCTAACTCCAGGCTTATTGACAATATTGCTTTAAGGATTCATTAAGAACCCATTCCAGCTCAATCCCAGAGCACGTGATAGAAGCCTGTGAATACTCACACTGAAGACAACTACAGCATGTGCTTCAGTTCCTTAATAAATTTAGTCCTGCGTGGCCCGTGGCCACGACTCTCAGCCAACACTGAGCTTCAGAGCAGCTGACCTGAATCTGTAACGGGCAGGTAACAGCACAGAGGTGTCACTGATTTAGGTGAATACACTGGTGTAAGATGGTATTCTCACATGCCTGAATCTGTCCAAGTATTAATTTCTAATCTGATTCCGTTTTGAATGTCGTCAGTCTGGCGCTGCTGCACAGTTACACTGCGGATAATTACATCAGGGTAATTAAACTGAAGGGACTGCATACCTGTCTGTACAGCAGTGTCTCTCCGAGCAGAGGTCTGTTGATCAGTGTGAATGTCATCAGAAAAATTATGACTTTGATGTGAAACATCAGTATTACAATTTTCAAATTCACTGCCACCTAAAAAGAATCAAGAATTTTTTTCATGTAGTAGTATATATTCTGTTGAAACCACGCTATCTGCTATCAGAGCATTGTAGTGTAGGACTCAAAGCAAAAGATGGAGAACTATGAGTCAGATCCTAAAACAGTGCCTGTTTCACTGACAGTCAAGCCAATCATTTACAGGTCTGAGTATTCCACATGCACTCCTGATAACAGCCTTGTATTTGTTCCTCTGTGTAACACAGCATTTGAAGATTACTAAGATACGGATTCACAGCATTAGAACATTGATGTTATTGGGAAAAGCTCTTCAAATAAGCTGAAATTAGCTTTGGTTTCTGAAGCAAAGGAGCAATTTCAGACCTATTACAAAAACAGGAGAAAAAAAGAACACTAACAGTCTGCACACAGACACCAAAGGGATAGGCAAACTGAACAGCAAAACGTTGGTACTTGCCCCCACCAAGATTCCTTTTAAGTTTTGAAATGTCATGTCCCTTCTGAGCCAAATCTTGAATGCGCTGTTCTTGTTTTAATCTCTGTGCTAATTCTTGAGCTTTCTGCACTGTCTGATAGAGCTCATTTGTTTTCAGAATCACAAGTTCCTTAAAAAAAAAAAAAAGTAAATGTGATAATTTATTTTGAGAATGTGATTATTTAATCTCCATATAATCCCAAATATTAACATAAATAATGTCAAAGTATTTTCTTGTTTTGCAGGAAGTATTTTAAACAAAAAGAACCAAACCACAAGCTGGCTGAGATGGATGCAATACCTGATGCAGGACTTCTTAACAATGAAGTCAGAAGCCCTGCTGTATGAATGAAGGTGTTCAATCCCAGCCTGAAAGGGCCAGCATCTAGATGATCCTCACACTAACCTGGATATTAATTCCTTTCTAATAAATCAATCTTTTCCTAAATGCTGTCCAATTTCAGCCATCGATCATCACGTGGTTTAATTATGGTATTTTTTTGTATTTAAATTTTGTATTAAAGTGCATGTCTCTCCTTTATTTTGAAGTACAACTGCATTTTTGCCAATTCCTTTCCATTCGTTTTCCTGAAAAGGCCTGTGCAAAACAAGAAATTTGCCTTAAACTTGTATGGTGCTATATTCAACGAGGAAACAGATCTTGATTTCAAATATCAACATTTCACGTAGTTTCCAAAATAAGGAGGCAGCATCATTTTGAAGGGAAACAACTACTGTCTTCAACGAAACAGTACTACTGCAGACTACGAGCTGGAAGTTGGATTACCAATTTGAAGCTCTGAAGGAGTTTCTTTCCATATATTAGAATAATTATGGTCATTTTAATAGACACGTGGCAAAATCCTTCTTGATATACGCCGTTAGTTTTCACTGTACTTAAAAAAGTACACCAGAGTACTACTTCAACACAGATTACCTCACAGGGTAGGAAGCCACTACCTGCAATGTTTAACTTTACTACATTCAGACAAGTCAGTAAAAAATGTCCACGTCTCCACACTAAATGAAACACAAAAACCCACCTCCTTTTGTTTTTGTTTAAGCATATCTTCTTCAAACTGTTTCTGCATCAGTTCTTTTTCTCGTGCCAGGCGCAGTTCTTCCTCCTGCTCTTCCAGTTTTCTCTTCTCTTCTTCCAGTTGTTTCTTCTTCCGCTTTTCTTCTACCTGAGCCATTATTGCTTTCTAATAGTATCGTAAGAAAGTAGAATTAAAAGGTATGAAATTGAAGGAATTAGAAGCTAGTTACCTGTATACTTCCATGTACATCTGTGATACTTTGACTTGGAAAGATAAAAAAAAATGAAGACAATTTACTAATATATTTGACAGTAGTAGGAAAAATAGCTGTCTAACAGATCACCCTGAGAACTAAAATGTACTTCAAATGCTTTTTTTCTTACAGTTTCTCAGCACATGGCTAGCTGCCTTCCCACTGCTTTTTAGAACCATCACCCAGCAAAGCAGTCTGAAGACAAAATGGTCAGAGGTAAATGGAAGACTCTTTTTATGTTTTCACTTTAAGGTTCACAGAGCGTGTGTATGTATGGGTGCATGTAGGTATGAGCCCTCCTGATGGTAGCAGAGGCTGAAAAGTGCACACACAATCCTTACTGGAGTTCTAAAGCTTATGCTGCATTTTTTTAGAGGCAAGAATTCAGTCACAGAAAAACAGACAACCAATATAAGTATTAAAAAAACACAGAGGCTGAGAGGAATTCTGTTAGCACATGTAGATGTAATCTGAAGCCTAAAAGTTGACTCAACTGCCTCACTGTTACTAAATCATCGTGCTTTATTCATGTGCCAGCACCACCTTTTCTTCATTCTTCTCATTCAAATAGTGCTAGACCTTAAAACAGAAACCTACCTGATGTTCCAACTGCTTCTGCCGCCGTCTGTCTCTCTCTTCAATCTCTGCAGGATCCAGGAGAGCTGTCATTGAACGAAGGAAACTACAAAGAAAGAAACATGTATGTGGCTTCCTTACCATTAAAAGGTAAATCCTAACGCCTTCTTTAATTGGAATTCTCAGTTTAGAAGTAACATTGCCATACTGATGAAATTGCATGGTATTAATTATTAAATTTATACAATTTGTTGGATTAAGGAAAAGAATACAGTTGCTCGCAGTAAATTTTATTAATGAACAATGGAAGCATATGCATATTTCAGAAATGAAACAGCATGCTATTCTGGAAAAAGCAGAGGCCAAATGAATAAGATCCAAAGATCAGATTTAAGGCATCTTATTCAAACACTGATTTAATTTCTAAGGAGGTAGAGAAGTGAACTGGGTGTGAAGATGATTGTCCTTACAAGGTGCTCACCTGGTTTTCTGACTGTGATCCAATGCACTGTTTTTAGCACCTTTTTCTGCATTTCCCACTTTTGAGGGTATGAGGTTGCCTAAAGCTGCAGGTGAAAAAGGGTGAACAAAAGCAGTCAGCTCCTTAGGGTCAGGTGACGGGCAAAGACTTTCAGGCTGCTTTTTGTGTATTCCATTTAAGGGGTGTTGTGCATTAGTATTAAGGTGGTTCTTTAAAGAATCAAAATGCATTGCCCATCTGTCATGCTCTTCAGCCTGAATAAATATGAAGCAACAAAAAACGGAAATGCACTCAATTACATTTTCAACAAAGCACAGTTAACAAAGAGTTAGACAACACACATTCTGTACAACAGGAACAGCTGAAAATCTTTGTTATGGAGTTAACACACACAACAGTTAATTCCTTAGGTGGAAAACCAAAGCTTCTGTTGCTTAAAATGCAAATCAGAACAGAAGTTATTCTGCTCATTAATCCACTTGGTCAGTGATAACATACTTCTATTATATTTTCAGCAAAAACAGACAAACCAGAAAGCACAAAAAAACAACAAAAAAAAAAGTCAAGAGATTAAATTAATGACATGAACAAGTTTTACACTGCCCATGTTTACCCTCACCACTTCAGACCTGGACAGCACCAGAATTACTGTGCTTTGGGCAGAGATATTACTTTATACTTTTCAGCTAGACAAGCCTATTATAAAAGAAGCATTCTTCCTGAATGTTTTTCACTCACACCAGCCATTATTAACACAAGAACCCTATCCTAACAAGGTATCTGAAACTTCAGTAGAGGTGACATATTGGCTTTCTAAGTCTCCCTTCTGTATCACATGGCCTTATCTGTATGGCTCCATTTTGGCAGCTGGACATTTTACCTAAGGGACCTTTTGTTTTTTGGTGTAGGTACTGAGAACATCTTTCCTTCCAAGTAACATAAGTGTTTGTCTGAAAGGACTGTAGGGTGGCTATCTCAAGATTTCTCTTTGGCAGAATGCAAATTAACGTACTCTATTTAAAGCTTTCCTGGAGCACTTTCCTTAAACCAAAAAGAATCCCTTCTTTAAGAAAAGTTTTATACCTATTTTAAAAGAATCAATAACATAATCTTAATAATAAGAAGAATCCAAATAAATCTTTATCTCATACTCTAAGTAAATTTTGCCTTCCCTTTAAACATGCTGATGCATAACCAAGTTAAAATATCTGTGTTATGTAAGTCTGTGGTAGAGACTGTAACATGAGATGCAAACAGGATGATGAAGGAAAAAAGATTAAGTACATGTGGTTTTCTTCCAATAGAGGCTGGAAGTGTGATTACTGTCAAGCTGATAACTGCAGCCCCATGCCACACCCTCCAAATCAAAACCATGGCACCTAACGCAGGAACCTTTTACAGCTGTGTTACCTTCACAGTTATAAAGTTCCATTTGCAAAGGAAATCCCATTCCTGCAGCAGCTCAGGAACTGAGAGGATTCATGCTGTGTGTAACTGGCCTTAGCAACAAGGTGGGTTTGTTTGTTTGTTGGTTTTCAGAGGATGGGTAGGAAATTTCTCTTTTATTACTGTGAGCCACAGAATTGAAGTGATGATTTCCTATGCAGGAATTGTGTGATCGCTGTATTAAATGCTTCAGCCAAGAGTAAAAACTGTAGTGTGCTGACAAAGAAGGCCATAGATTACAAACAGTGGTAGGGAGGCGAGTTGTGGAACTGAGATTCTTGTTCATTAGTAGAACAGAACACAGCTAAGACATCTCATATGTGCTAACAGGTACAGCCCTGGCTTAAAGCTTTGTACAGAGATTTGGAAATCAGGATTCTAGCGACAGTACAATCTTGCTGTGTTTCTTCATTTCAAAAGACAGATGAAGAGCATGCAGGTCTGTGTAAGATTGTAGAATACTCCACTGACTTTAAAATCAGTAATAAGATAGAAATAGTAACAGAGTAAAGGAAGTATGTCACTTTTCCATAGTAAGAACCTGCAGGGGTATAGGATGTATCACCGAAATCAGCCAACAGTGACAGTGTTGAAAGTCACTTTGTTTAATTGAACTGCAAACAAATTATAAGGGCAGGTTTCCTTGAGTTATGGTGTAAGAGATCTATGTTCAACAGCCTGGAAAAACTGAAGGTTAAAAAAGGTGGGGCTGTCTTCTTCACTTCTTCTGGGAGTACAACTGTTCAAAAAGTTTCAGAAGCATCTATCAAAACAGTACTTCTGGACACAGGATCTGAATACCACTGTGATGTGTGGTGGTTGTCTCAACTCTTTCTTCTCATCTCCTTCAGCAGCCTACAGGAAATTCCTTTTTTACAAGGTGTCTGAGCAGTGTCTCTTTATGACCTTCCAAACCCCTGGTGCTTTCAAACCATGGAGGGGGTGGGGGGTTATAGTAATGCCACTATTTTCATCTCCATGGCAAGTTCCTTAATGCACCAAACTAGGCTCACTGTCCTCTGCCAGGAAAATATTCTAACAGCTACTGCCTGAGTGTTCAGTGACACTGTCCTGTGAACTTATGGAAAACTGGACATACTGCATTTCAGTAAATCTTTGTCAGTAGCTCTGAAGTCTAAGACTTCAAATTTTATTTCTGAACAATACTGGAAAGAGGAAGCTTTTCTTATTCCAAGAAGTCCTGCTAAAGCACATATACCTTTGATGAATTCAGTTTTTCTTCTATTTTTCGTAGCTTAGCTTCTTCCTTCTGTTTGTCCAGCTCTTCGAGCCACTTCTTCTGTTGCTCGTGCTTTGAAGCACTGAAAGGTCGTTCCTGTGGCACAGCTTCCTGAAATAAAATAAATGCTAGTTTATTAATTATGGCTAAAATGCAGTACCTTGTCTAGCTACATAATAAAGATGTGTCAGGAAACTGTGCCTACAGTTGCTATGCAGAACTAGGCTGTTCTCTTGCACAAACAATGAATGCAAGCTTGTAACTCTGCTAAGTGTCTGACTGTTCCAGAAAAATGCTTCAACTGTAAGAAAGATGATAATCATTGAATCTTATTCTAACCTGAACCATCAGCCTCATGCTGCAAACAATGTGCAAAAATCCCTCTTCCTCCTTAATTGCTGTGGATCACTGCTCAGTCTGTTTCAGGTACTTTCAGCCCCATGATCATTAGATCAGTACTCTGACTCAAGTTAATTCTAGACAGTGTCTCCAGTCTTCTTGCTTATTAATGGAAATACATATAATGTAACAAACTGATACTCCAGTGGCAGTGAGAGCTTTCAATGTTATATGACAAAAAACATTCTATCAGTGTCTTTTCAAACCCAATTTCTTAAGCTTTCTTGTACAAAGCTTTTTTTTTTTCCTGTGGTTCTGTTTGTCCTATGTTCACACTTATTTATTTCTTTAACACACGCCTAAAAGCTAGATAAAACTTCAGTTAACACCAAGTACTGTTCTTCATGTCAGCCTTTAATTATACTCAATCTTCCAACTGTCTGTATTTTGATAGGCATTCATTCAGACACGATCCTCTACATAAGCAAAAGGTCTACAGAATTATTCTGCTCTAAAAAAAACTACTGAAGCTATTTATGTTATGAATAAATAAAGAAAAAAAACCCACGCAACTGCATGCAAGCTAAAATCTTACCTCAAAAACAAATGCTATGCAACTGACAACTTGTATGCTGAAAACAGTGTCTGCAAAGAAAGTGTCTACTTATGTCTTGATTTTTCCATTTTATTTATTAAATAGCCTTTAATGTATACTAAACAATTAAGCCATTTTTCTAGAAGCTGCTGCTCATTAGAACTTCAGCCAAAACCTGTAATTAGGCATGTCACATGCAGTAGTTTTTATATGTGTACACTGAAGCAAACTCCTATGGGGGCAGGGTGATGACTTTTTTCTAGGAATGCTCAATTATGCCACAAGGATGCCATTTATTTTTACTGTAATCACTGACAGTGGATAAAAACCACCTGTCTGATAGCAGTCTCTTCAGAGTAATGTTTATCTGACACATCATTTTCAGAGCTGACTAGTTGGAAGGCAAGTTAAAGTCAAAATGCTATGCTATGTAAGCAGTTAAGTATATTAGAGAGCTATTGAGCAATGTAAGTAACTACACATATATTACTATATAACCACTTGAGATTATTCCTTAAATCAGAACTGGAAAAGATTTATACCTCTTAGTAATCAATGTGGAAGGAAAGGAAGAGGTTGGTAGTGATACTTCATGTAACTTCTAAAACTACAGACTGGAGCAAGAGTTAAATTTGATATAGGGAGCTGCATCACATCAAGCCATCAAAGGGCTTAAACTAACCACTGAAATTTGATTCTGCTTCCAGTTAACACTGGATCTGTACAGAAAATAAAATCTTGTATCAACTAAGAGCTCAAGAGTTTTGCAACAGTGCTGTCAAACCTGTGTGCCCTTCAGTGTTTATAGATTCTTACCTTATTGGGGTCAGCTGTTTCCATTTTCTCTGTATGCTTTTTATCACTGCCAGCTTTTGCCCCCAAATAAACCACATCTGCTTCCAAAGTTTCTTTCAGTTTCTTCTTCAGTGCTACCTGTTCATCTTCAGGAAAGGAGGTGGGGGGAAACAAGCAAAACTTTAGTAAGAATTCCTGATACAGACATGTAGATGCATTTATTAAGATAAATATGAAAAGTTTGCCATCCCTACAATTCTTATTGAGAAATGGACTATGAGATCTAGTAATCACTGCATGACCTAGCAGTTCAAACATCTCTTTGCTATTATGAGGACTGAATCACTGTCCAGAGATGTAGGGGTATATCAGTCATAAAAAGCTTAATTTGTCACAGAGTCTTTAAACAGTTAACACATTAAACAGTTTTAATTTTCTACAGTGATTCCCTGTGCTTGGTGATGGGAGAAGGGTGCAAACTGTTTCAAAGTCAAACTGCAATCTGTATTCAGTAGTGTCTGTAGACCACGTGATGCTTTTCCTTTAAAAGAAACAAACTCATTTGTTAATGATAATGGCCATCAAGGAGCAGAAGGATGTGACCAAATCAGTAGCCAACAGCTCCTACAATATGAAGCATTAAAAAAAAAAAAGCAAAAACCAACCAAACAAAAAAACAAAACCAAAAACCCACAACCCTATTTGGGAAAATATCTTTTGTTTTTGCAAGAAGTTACAGATTTTCTTTACGTAGATTTTTTTTGAAACTTGGGAATGTTGATCTGTTCTGGAGATTTACAGCAGATAACTTCCAAATCTGTAGTAAGTGCATTGATATAAATGAACTTACAAAAGCATACGTAATGCAAAGTTTCTTGGCATCTTTAGTGTAATAAACTCATAAGAATAGAAATGGTGTGTATGGTAAGTACCTAATTCCTTCTTCCATTGGGTCCTTTTTGATTCTAGTAAGGCTTTCTCTCCTTCTCTTTCACCCAGGGTACTAAACATGTCAGCAGGTTTCCAGGACTCCTTTCTATAGATGAGGGAGTGGAAAAAAACCACTTGAAAATCTGTTGATTTTAAACATAACTTTTTGATTGGTATTTATATTAATCCTTACTGTGATTAAGAACTACAATACATTACTGGAGAAAATTTCTGTGGACGATAATGCAGATTTACGTACATAACTTTCTCTCTTGGTTGTGGACATGATTCTTGTTTCCTGCTTGAATTAGAGTTAGGCTCATCTGGAACAGATGAAACTTCACAAGCTTTTTGGAGCAATGTTACAATGTTTTTCTCTGATGCCTCACCAGCACCTGTAGGAGAATACACATTACATGCTTATAAGTAAATATATACACATTTATACATGTATATACACACGAGTGAATAAAACATACGTGTCCACTAAACGTTTTTCAACACTTACTACTTAAGGAACAGAAGAAACTCACAAACTCACCACTATTTAGCAGAACTGTTTTCAGCCTTGCTTGAATGGCTAAGGCATGCAAGTTGAAACTTCAAAGGGTGCTTTTAGAATGCTAGACTTATAGTAAACACTTGTACTTGGCAAAGAGCTCACACATTTGTCTCAACCTCAGTGTGCTGTGTTTGTGGTGACAGAGAACTGACCTCTTCCATGGTCCAAAAATAAGAGTAGTAATACACGAAGGTACGTAATAGTTGTCATGCTTGTCAGTATAAGAACTGCAGAACAAAAGCTCCTCAATGGTAGTATTACAGTTAAGCAGAAAGATGTACGTACACCTTGGGGTCAGAAGAAAATGTCAAGGCTGCTCTTGAGATATACAGCAATACCTGAACTCTTTGATCGAGCAGAAAAGCCTGCATTCCTGCAGTTGGTGGTTATTTCTACTGAATCAGGGAATCATTTGAGTTAGAAGGGGCCCTTTAAAGGTCATCTAGTCCAACTCCCCTGCAATGAACAGGTACATCTACAGCTCAATCAGGCTGCTCAGATTTTGGTTTTGTTCTCAAAGCTAATGGTTCAGTGCCCTTCTACTATCTACTTTTTCCCGCAGTTTCAGCATGAAACGTTGATAAGAGTTGCTTGCTTTTCACTCTGCAAGGTACTAGAATATTATCAAGCCATTTCTAGTTCCTATGGTTAAAACTAACAACTGTTTGGTTCCTGACAGTTACAGACAATTTTATATCCGTCACAGCAAGCAGTATTTGTTTTGAGACCATCAGAGAGTAGTACCTCTGCTGCCTGCAAATACACTTAAATTATGAACCCAACTCAAAGTTAAGCCTCACATTTTGCTTTGTTTCTATGAAACTAACATCAGTTAACTGTATGAAAACCTCACTCTATCTTACCCATTTCCTCTTGCTTTTCATTGGGAGCCTCAGAGCTGTGCCTAGTTCTTCCTTTTACAATCATCAGAATCTCTTGAAGCTGTTCTTGTGTTAAACACACCAAACTTCTTAGGTCTTCAGCTGATATATGTGTATTTTGAGATTTGTGTTTCCTTTCTTTGACATTAAGATTCTCACAATCAGCTTTCCTGTTTGTGGTATCTCTTTGGAAAATCAAAGAGTGATCTTTAGTTGTGGCTTCACGTGAGGAAGGTTTAGTTACTGGCACTCTTTCACCTTTTGACACTGATAAGCTTGATCCACTCCTTGGTTTTGCTAAGTTTTCCTGATTGATGCAAGCATTTTGAGATGACCTCAGAATATGCCCAGTATGCCTTATTCTCAAAGTCTGTTTATGCACTCTGTCTTTATTACCCATCTGTTTAAAACAAACAAACAAAAAACTTGGCATATATTACATTAAGGAAATAAACTCTCATAAGTAACAAACCAAAACATGACTTAAGTAACAGGTTAACAATGTGTCCCTTTTCTTCTTTGTTCCATCAATAGAAACTCCATTAAAAAAAACAAAGCAGTAAAATACTTTCACAAGTACTAGAAATACCTTAAGGAAGAATACAGCAACTACATCTGAATATTTAGAAATGACATGAAAATAGTTTTATATAGCATAACATTCAAAAGACTTCATAGACATTCTTATTTTCTTTGGTATTTACAAAGCATAGCTGCAAGCGTGTTTCATCATACAACCAGTATTATTTCAGTCTTGATTTTTTCCACTCTGTAACTGTTACTCTTTCCAGGGTCTTTGATGTACACTTGTAACTATCTCATAGGCACTGAGACCTTCAACCACCTTCTTTTTCTCTCCAGCTTTCCGTGTTCCAGTTAGCTCAGGCAGGGTCATGCTGTATGACAATAGTGGCAGTACGATACATTCCAGATAAATTTTAACAGAATCCCTTTAAGATCTCTGAAAGTTCAGATTCAGATGACTTCCTGCACTGTTTTAACTTATTGGGAACTAAATGAAACCATTTTACAGAGGTAAAAGTTGTCACAGAATTTATGATTCAAGTTTTTGTAGAATTTTTTGCTGAACTTTTTGAAGTTAAGACTGGATTTTAGGAGGAGGTCCTTCACTAGAGAATTGTTGGGCAGTGGAAGAAGCTCCCCAGGGCAGTGATCACAGCCCCAAGCCTGCAGGAGTCCAGGAGGCATTTGGACAATGCTCTCTGACAAAGGGTTTCATTTTTAGGTAGCCCTTCATGAAGCTAGGAGTGATTATTTTGGGTCCATTCCAACTGAGGACATTCTGTGATTCTTTTTTATAGCTATTATGAACGTGAGAAACACACTTTTTTTTCCCCCACATATGACTGATTACAAATATTGAGACACTTCAAATACGTTCTCAAAACTATCTGTTAACAAATTGAATGGTTATAATATATGCTCTAAACAAAATGTAGTTTTTTCACTTACCTTCACTGCAGGCTTTGATTTATCTTTTGGGAAGCAAACACAAGGATATTAGAACAGTATTTAATAGCAACTTCTTCCTGAAAAATAAATCTTAAGAAACTCAAAAGCTATTACAGTCATCAGACATCTTGTAAGGAAAGGGGGAAAGTACCTTCCTGTTAAACTGCCCCATGTAATTTTGCTTCTTTTTTTTTTTTCTTCCAGGATAAAAAAAAGTCAAAAGTATGTTGGAAAACAAATAAAAACAACCTACTTAGATATAGTCCAGTATCTATTTCCAGTTGTAAAGCACTGTGCTTTCTTTGCATTACCAATTAGACACCAGAAACGCTAACTGTTCTGACTGTGTGCAAAACACCTTATTAATAATATTTTTGTAATTAGATGAAAGTGTTACGGTTTGGGAGCAGGCAAGTTGTCATTCTGTAAAGGCAGGCATTAAATCCTGGCTCAGAGTCAAGGGCAGTGATGTCTCTTAGAATGCAATGAATAGGGCCAGTGAACATTCAAACAAATGATGCCAGCTATATCTGAAGTGAATGCACTTTCAGAGCACTGCCATTCCAGAGGTGTTGTGAAGCTCTGCCTCTAGTGGTTTGCCATTCCTTTTTGACTCAAAGTATTCCAAATACCTCACTGGTCAGTGCTCTGTTAAATGCAGAAAATGTAGTTTAGGGGGCATTAAATGGAGCATTCTTTTATCTTGGCTGTTCTGTAGAATCTATAGAACTAAGGTGGGAAAGATCACTATGAGCTCACCAGAGCTGATGGGGGGGAACACTCATTTTCCTTGTTCCTGCTGGCTGCACTATTGCTGGTGTAAGCCAGGGTGCTATAGGCCTTCGTAGAACAATGAGGGGAAGTGGTTCAGTGCTTGTAGGTAAATACGCCTCATACATAAAAAGCTAGAGTTTATTAAAGCTTAATTATGAACACATCTGAGAAGGTCTTTTCTAGCGTGGCAGTCATGGATCTGATCTATACAAACCTCTTGTTGAAAACGATAAACCTCAGCTGCCAGCTATGAAAGCTACTGTAAACATGTGAGTGTGAAATTATACAGTTCTGCATAAACCAAGCAGGGAGTTGTTGGGCTGCTTTCTCCTGGCAATAAGGTGCTACTAAACAGTTCAAATTTTCACGTTACATCAGTTAGAGCTTTAGAGCAATCAAAAAAAATATATATAAAAAAAAAATACCAGAAGCGGCTAAAATCAGCCTCGGCTTCCCATCCAGCACTTCAGTTTCAAGCTTCAGCCCATCTCTGCGAAACGGGAGAAAGAAACGGGAACCGTTAGGAGAAGCGGCAGCGGTGAGCTCTTTACGTTAATAAACGCAATCGCGCCTCATGGCCAACGCTGCTGGGACGGCTGCGGCGCCGCCTCACCGCCCCCCCCCCCCATCGCCCCGCATAGACCGCCGCTCCCAACCGCCGGGTCCCTCTGTTTTTACCCGAGGTTCATGGCCCCACCGGAGCTGGCGCGGTGCGTACAGCGGTTGCCGGCCCCGCACAAGGAGCCGTGAGGCGATAGGCTTCCGCCGGGCCCCGCTTCGCCAACGGGATGCGCGCACACTGCGGGGCCGGGCCGAGCGGCGCCTTGTGGGGGATGGAGTCTGTGGGGATGGAGTCTGCGGCGGGGCGTGGATGGGAGGGAGGGGGAGGGGGACTCGTGTCTGCTGTGGAGGAGTAACCTTCTCTGTGCTGTTCTGCTTTGTTTCTGCTTTGCTTTATTACTACTCCTTTCTTTTCTTCCTACCTTCCAGACAATGCAACCAGCATCCGTATTCCTAACCTTTCCTAATTTTACTTTTTTGGAGGGGGGCAAAAAGCTGCCTCCTGATGTCTGGTTCAGGCAGCAGGTGGCAATGTAGATTCAAACATACCTGCAGAAGTTGATCTGCCATACGGAATACCATCTTACCAAGGGTTCGGAAACGCTTTTATGTTTTTGTTCCTGAAACAATAAATTTCGGTCTGCTGGGATTTTAAAGAATATTTTCTAATTAATATATTAGGCAAGCGTGAAAAGGATTTATTTCTAAAAGCTTGCAGTTCACACCCCTGCACATGGTTACTGAATGTTTCTATTTGGAGCTGTAAGTGCAACTAGTTCATAGAATTACATGGCTACCTATATACTCTAAAACCAGCTCTAAAAGCCCCTTGATGGTAGCATTATGAAGGAGGGGAACGCTCTGAAAGCAATACACATCTCCTCTAAGTTCTGTACGTAATGCTGATCGTGAACGAGTGCATTTGAACTATTACAAAGGATTCACGCGGTGCAGTAGGCTACAGGAAGGCTGTAACACAGCACTGTGAGTACTACTGCGTAGCTTCAGTTCTGGTAGCTGCAGAAAGCAGTAAACATGATCAACTTTTCTCTTGGTCATATCAGTCTTACAGTAAACACAAAGTCAAGAGTTGACAACGTGCTGAACTGCAGCAAAACTAGAGTTTGATAGAAGTGTGTGTTATTTATTTTTGTTGTAATTAACAAAGAAGCAGAGAAGCTGGAGCAAAGTCACCTTCTAACCCTGCCTGAGTTCCTCCCAGCTTCCTAATTACTCTGATGGCATGCTAAATAATTCCTAGTTTTCAGATCTCTTGCCTTTGTGGATGGGTTCATCTGCATTACTTTTATTCATTGAGATTATTTTTACTCTTTCTGATACACATGGAGAAATCAAAACTCTTTCAAACCACATATACGTATGCATATTCCACAAAACGTATGTCTAAGGACTGCAGAGGCTTGAGCCTGGAAAGAATAAGGCTTGGTTATCCTAAATGAAGATATTTAGTCATCTGTTTATGAGCTTGAAAAGAAAAATACCAGGTATATGATCATGTCTTAGAGCAAAGACATTTACCCAGTGACCTCTTGAGTCACCAAAATCATATCCCTGACACCCCTTATATTTACATTTTGCCCTTGGGTATTCATTTCATTCACAGATGTGTGTACGTGCACTGTGAGATTAAAGCTGGCTTCTCACTTTTTTCAGCACATGGAACTTGAGCACATACACTGTTCTGTAATACTCACTCTTCATTTCCTAATGAAATGATAAATTAATGACCAGCATTCCCAACTTCTTGACTTATTCAGGAGGTTTGAATAAAAATGCTATTGGGCTACATGTGTCCTTCTGAAAGAATACAAAACACTATACAAAGCACTTCAATCACACATTAATTACACTTTCTCATGGCCTGTATAAGCAAGGAAGGAGGATGAGGTTTCGGTGAGAGGTAGATGTTGTAGAAACCCCATCAAGTGTCTGACTTGATCTTGATGCATAAATACCATTAATATCTGGTCTTAAGTGACTTAAGAGAACAAGTCCCATTGATTTTTTCGTTGCTTACATACTCAAGAAAACCCCACTTGGAATTATTCTCATTTCCTAGGTGGATAAATGAGTTGGCACAATGATTACATTCAACATCATTAGTGGTAGGTTTTGGAAGCTAGAAAAATGTGGTGTTGGCCTGGGATTAGGACTACAAAATGCAATTACAGTACAAACAAAGTTGAGATGGTGCCCCAAGAATAGATTTCATTGGAGCTTGAATATGGAATGCAGCCACAATTGTATTTGGCATTGATACTGCATGGGAGAATGCTTTTAAAACAGTTAAATGTACCACAGATATGGACTGAATCCACTAACCTGTGTTTTTTTTGTACTCTGGGGAGAAGGGAGTCTCAAACCTTTTCAGAATGTGAACACTGACGTTCATATAAAGCGTGTCCTTTTACCCTGTGGTGCCCAACAGAGATTCACAGATTCTATGATTCTATGCTGACTGGTGATTGTAATCCCTTTTCTTGATACTTACGTGTAGTTTCTCTGGGATAGTCAGCTGTTGCTGTTTCAGTAAATTAGGAATGTTCTTAAGGCATTTTAAATATTCGTAATGACATCGAGCAACTTGAATTCTATTCTATGATACTATGAATTACAGAAAAGCTGAGTGCACATGTGGGCAAAAAGCAAATCCCTCTCAACTTCTGTATAGACCAGCATTAAAACTAAGATCGCTACTGAAGAACATCAGCCCTCAGAGCATGGTGTCTTACTTGCTACTAGACAGGTTCATACTTAGTTTTCATGTCATTAGAATTTAAGTGGAAAATACCAACAGTTTTGGCTTTGCTTCCAGTGAAGTTTAGGGAACACAAATGCTAATTTTTAGAGTTCTTTTCTTAACTGATTCCTGCGAAACCAAAAAAGATAAAGAGTAACTATCAACTTTCTGCAATCAAATGCCAGCATGAGATGGTGTTAATCTTTAGCTAGCTCACTTGACAATTAATGGGGTGAGCGTATGAACTGCATGCTAAAGAAACTGGTTGCTGAAATCAAAGAAAATCTCTCTTTCAAGAAAACCAGTTACTTTCTGCTGCAGCATTTGATAGCAGGACTGCATGTCCTGACTATAAAATAGCATTCTAAGCAGGAGCGTACATCACGTCCATAAATTGAGTGTTGATACCTAATGTAATCAGCTTAGCAATAAAAATAAGTTTTAACACTGGAATATTTCTAAAAAATGTTCTTGTGTAGCAGAGGAATGCAGCTCCTGTGACCTGCACCACACCTCCGTTGTCATTCACACCAAACTTCATGCGGGGTGCTACACATCTCTGTTGTTCACGTTTATCTATTTTAACAATAGTTACATTTGAAATCGTCTTTGTAGGCACTGCCTTTTTGTAACTTGGAATGAATACTATCTGGAAGATACATAGCATATTAAGAATGCAAGGAAACTATGTTTTTATTCTGCACGTGTAACTCAAAAACACTGAAGTGGAAATGCAAAGCCATGAGCAAACCAGCTGAATTTATATAAGGTTCAGTTTACAGTAATCTCTACCTTTTATAACCTTCAATTCCATCAGTTTGGGTTGTGGCAAAATTCACAGGTGGCAAAAAAAGCTGTTGCTCCAGTGGAGTTGCACTGTCCCAGATTAGTGAATCTTACTTTCCTATTGAGACAGACTCTGGAGTTAACTTTTTGGCCCTTATTGCATTTGCCTGAAGTATTTGTCATGTATGTGCTATTTTCACGTATTTTATGGACAACTATGAATATTCAACTTTGCATCCATCGTAGAAATTGTTCAGAGATCGCATGCTTAACTGAACATCCCAACAGACTCCATTTTTTGAAGTGAATCTTCATAAAGCTAACTGTTCTTGTTCCATATTTATTGTCAATAAAGAACATGTACTCCAAAATTGGACACCATCCTATTTCTTCATATGGCAGTCTCAAAATATCTCAAGTCCATTGCAAACCTTATTTCAATGTTTATGAGACTAAAAAGGACCCATGTGTACTGTGTTGCTATAAAGTGTAGCAACAGAAAATGTTGTGTAAGGAGGCAAAAGAATGTGTAAAAAAAGAATAGATTATGACTGGAGTTAAGTACCTGAGTGGGCTGCTGCTTTTACCAAGTTTTCTTTCTAAATTCATACTAGCAGAGCAACAAAACCTCAGAGTATTCTGCTATAATGCACAGTGATTGTCAAAACAAAGAAGAGATGAGTCCTATTTCTCATGGATATATTCCCCATCAGCTGTCTGGCAAGAATAAAACTTCCATCAGAACAGCAGTATTTTCTAAGAATGCTGTAATGTTATAATATAAGGTCAATATGTAGCATCAAGTCTGGATATTTTATAGGATAAAACTATTAATAATCAGCATATGAAGTGAGGACTGGGCCAGTCTTTCTTCTGAAAATATGTCATTGTTTTTTCTTAAAAGTATGTTTTTATATAATTCATAATAAAATAGTATAAAAGCAAAGATTACCCCCTAACATTTTATGCTTGTCAGGAAAGCGTTTCCTGCAAAACGCTTACAAATGAGCCCTTCTCAAGTCTTGACTGAAATGCATTATGCAGAAATCTGACAACTGCTCAGCACAATTTGCAAGCTGCAGAGAATTTGAAATAGCCTTCCATGGCAGCCTAGGCAGAAATTCACTTAGAGCAGGGAGGTTAGGTAGATTCCTTGCACTGTATCAGCCCATGTTGTTTAATTAAGATATGGTAAGCATCACTGGGTTATCCTTTGACAACTAGGAATTTTTGCTCCAGGTGTAACATATTTGCTGTTAATGTCTGATTTTTTTTTTTTCCTTCTCTCTTCCTTTTTTGCTGTTTGTAAAAATCTAATGGGCTGTCAAATCCTTTATTATTTTTCTTGAAGGAGCCTTCTCTCAGATGGATATCATTTCCTTAGTACGGATCTGTTCGTCAACTTCATTCATGGTAACTGACTCACGTGAACTGATTAGGTTTTACTACATATGTAATGTGTATTCCAATTAATCTCACGGCACGTATAAAATTAATATCTGGTATGAGGATGACAGAAAGTGTCCCCCAAAGGAATTGATCAGTATGTATTTGAACAGACAAAAATGAAGGAAAAACCTTAGCAAGAAATAGCAGAAAAGAATAACCAAATACTTGAGACAGTGATTATATTTATTTGTACTTGTTATCAGAGATGAATGATTTTTATGAACAAAGGTGAAACAGTAAATCAAACACTAATAAAATAAGTCTGTATTATATTATAAAAATTCAAATTGTCATCTTAAACTCACAGTGAAGTGGCTTAAAAAGCAGTGGAGAAAAAGGGAAGAAAGTAAAATGCTCTGCTATACCAGAAATGGATCAAGCCACTGCCTGATTTTTTTACTGTAAGTATTTGTTCAGGTGCTGTGCAGATATCTTTCTCTGTTCTCCTATTTTTCTTCTATAAACATACACTTTTAATGTCCAACTTCTGAAGAAGAAGTAGCTGAACTGAAGAAGAAAATGTCCATCATTTTTTTTAAAGCCCCTAAGATACATAAATGAATTAAAAAGGGATGCTGCATGGATTGAAATGTATTGAAATGATGAAAATTGAAATTGCATTGAAATGAAGAAAATACTGGGATAAATCATCAAATAGAGGATATACAAGGAGAAAGCACTGAAACAAACAAACAGCTGCTTAAATACAAAAGAAAATGACAGATTTATCTAGTAATTATATTTCCTTTACTCTGTATTGTGTTGCTTGTCTTCTCAGGATGAGATTTAACTCACTCAGAATCTTAACCATTCTGATTTCTAGGGACTATTTAGGACTTTTCAGAAGAATCACTGAGGGAAAGAAAAAGCATGTGTTCATGTTATAATGGATCACATCTGAAAAGTGAAAGGTATGTTCTGAGCTCCTGATATTTACACAGATCTTGCACTGTATTATATGGGGAATGAATGGCCTATTACTGTGTATTTAGAAGTTTTGTAAGATGAATAATGTAAATCACAGCGCTTTTGTGTGAAGAGGGAAGGGAAGCATATTCCCTGGCCAGAAGCAGATATGAAAAAGCAGAACAAGCTGCGTATCTACAACCGTTTTCAAGATGCTGTTGTATTTTTGCTAATCTGATTAGGAAAAATCTGAGCAGAAGATCAGCAGACTGATATAAATGCATTTGGGCCGAGAGATAAAAGAGACGGATTTTCTATGAAATTCCCTCATCTGCCCTTTTCTTTTTTGAAACACTGTAAACAATGCCATCTCCTTAAGGCATTCCCATATTCTCTTGTCCTTGCCTTCATGAGTGTTTTGTGTCTTCCAAAAATTTCAGCACATTTTCTTTTCCTTCAGCCTGGAGCTGTACCTGATTGGATTTGTGCTTATGTTTGTGGGAAAGTTACACATTGCTGCAAATTTCAGTTCTGTGCTACCTAGCACAAGGAGAATAGGAAGGAAAAACTTAAAATGGCCAGCAGCAGAATGGATGCAGATTAAACAAAGAAGAAAATAATGGTCTATGCTGATGCAGTGCTTTCTCTCACCTTTGATATAAGTCTCCCCTTTTGTCAAGTTTTTTGAGTGAAGCTCTTTAATCATAACTCGCTTGTTTAAGTTGAACTTAGTTATATTTAAAAATAATTTTCACAGATCTCAACCACCACTGCTTGCTTCATTACCATTTTCATATGGGTTTTAGAATTTCTGAAGATGTAAATTCATTTTGAAGTAATCCTTATTGCCTTTGAAGAGAGTATTTATTATATTTGGCAATAGCTGTTCTGCAGAAAATTGTGACACTGGCCTGAATCTCCTGAATGGTTTCTGGTTCAGTCCCACTTCGTGAGTGAGCATTGCCAACTGCTTTATTTCCAGTTTCTACCATGAAAGTTTGATATAAATGGGTAGGTGTATAAACATACCCACACATATTTAATATGCATAAATGAGATTGTGCAGTATATACGTATGCAAAAGCACATGTAAGTTTGCATGGTATTTCTTTCTAGTCGATTCTGAAAGCTTCATTCTGTTGAATTAGATAAGCTTGAATAGAGGCACATTGGGACACTAGTAATTCTGGATATTCCATTTGAACAAGCAAAGGAGCTTTATTAAGAAAAGGAGATAAAAATGTTGTGCCATAGCTTTCAGAAATGTTCTGTGCTTCAAAGGAAAATATACTTATCTGGCTATTACAAGATGAGACTGAACTTATGATGACAAGCATGACAACAAATCACCATGCTGCTTGCTGTGGCTCAGGTCAGTGTAGTCTTCTTTCTGCAACAATTTTTCTATGCTACTGTAATGCAAATGTACATCTGAGAGTGTTGTTATGTTATATTCTGCAACACATGAAATCTGCCAGAAATTATTCCAGTATCTACAAGGAATCACTTCATACTTGTGCAAGTCTTTAAAGGTTATCAAATATTGTCAGTTTCTGAAATCATGTTCTGCAATATTATCATTCCTAATGTTTTCAAATGTGTATGCTTTTACAATAAGTGATAGTTAAAGAGCATACATTATTAAATCACAATAGTGAGAATGAGCCAAATTCTGTCACTCCTATTCACACTAGAAAGAAAATGATTTGTTTTAATGAAATTTTCAGAACAGTGGAAGTGTCTAAGGAGTATCAGTAAAATTGCAAAGGAAAAGGCAGCAGCACCAGCACAGTAATGTCTGTTGGTTTTTAACAGTAACTGAAAATATTTTTGCTGAATTTTTTTTTTGGTGATTATTCTGAACTGTCTGTATGTGCTTTTTCCCTTGATTTAGGGATTTATAACACAGAGCTTGATAGATGGTGTGTTACTACTGCACTGCCAGAAATGCCCACAGAGACTGTCCAAAGATAGTCTGTGAAACAGCCATATGGCCAGGAGCTGAAACATATTAATTGCTGTTCCAGAATAATATGGCTGTAATACCTTTTCCCTCTGTACTTTGGTTTTCCATTTGCAGAATAGTGCAATGTTATTAAACCATCTGATTGATTTTTTTCTTCAGGTATGTTTGATTGTGTCCTAAGTGGTATTTCACTTTCACAGTGTATATGTTGCTCTTTTTCCAGTAACATAGAAAAATGCAGTCTCATCTCATCTATGGCTACATGACTTTCAGGAAATTGTAAGAGGTCTTGTTCATCTCATTTTATCTAGGTAGATAAATCTTTTTGTTTATTCTTGGGCAAGCCAAAATACTGAAAATACTGATGTGGGAAAGGTTCCATGGTTGTTTGTATATTGAGTTCATATTTCATAAATTATTTAACTAATTGACATCTTGGAAAGGTAATCTCTACTATGCATGTAATATTGATAACTACTATATTAGAGGGAGTTAACACCTATTATAGTTTCCAATTCCATTTCTTCTTTCCTAAAAAAGGGAGTTATTTACTTTATTCCTCACTATTGTGTTTTCTTCTTCCATGCTAAAAAAATTAAATTTTAAGACCACTGGAAGGTAGTGATCATGAAATGCTTACATATTTTAATTTTGATTTGGTGAATGAGAAGAAAATCGGGTCCGCAACTCTTAGAACTGGTTGACATGAATGATAAAATCAAAAAGAGAAAAATAGGGGCAATGGGAAAGTTTGCTGCCTAAAGGATGGAAGCTGCTGAGCAGTAAATCAGCCACTCATTTATGAGAGTTCTGAGCTCAAGAAATATTGCATTCAGCAGTGCAGAAATAGTGCTATTTTCCTTCAAATAACGAGTATGATATGGATTCTGGAAATGAAGGCTTTCTACTCCCTCTTTCCGTCTGTGTTCTCAATTCATCTGTCATATTTATCCCCTTTTAGATTGAAAATGTTCTGGATTTGTGGCAGTGTTTGTATTTAGAACGCAACAAACCAATAGGCTGAGTGCAGCAGAAGCTGTGAGACCTGCTGATACAATCACTTGGCAATAGGAACTCTGCTATAGGTAGGAGCTCTGCTATGGGCCATTTTTGTTATTGGAGCTGCTAAATTCTGACATATGCTTATCATGTTGTGGGTAAAGAAAAAAACATGGTTGCAGTCTACTGTTCTTAGGACACACCACTTCTGAATAATAATAGATCATCCAAAGGATGACTGGAAACTAGCATCTGAGTGAGCAGACTGGCAGCACTGCCTAAAATACAAGCTTTAAGCTAATAAATAGTTGTGGGTTTTTTTCCTCAGATGATGAAACCAAGTGCCTAGTTGTTGCTAGATATACTAGATCTATAGTTTTTGATGAGTCTTTTATTAATGACAAATGTATAACAAAGGGGGAAGAAAAAAGGGAAAATGATTTAAAAGCTCCCAGTTGAAATTTTTTATTCAGTACCATCTTGAATATTATCACAGAGATTAGGTAAGAACAGTGGTTTCAGTTCTGTGACAGAAGACTTTTTCTCCACATATTTAAGAATATTTTACTAAAATTACTCACTGTTTTTTAGATTTAAGAATGCTATTCCAGAGTACAGTATTAACTTATCCAATTAACTGTATGACAACACGTTCTAGGTTAGAATTATTCCTTTATATTAGAGAGATATATATTTAACATAAACAGTAATCTGAATACATTCTCACATGAATTATGGCTCATGAACAGGTTGGAAAGGAAAATAGGGAGTTTCAAAATAGCTCAGAAATGTGTTTATTGTATTTATGAAAAGACTGTGATTATACCAGTGGAGTAGCAGAGCGTAGCAGGCTTATTACATGCACCTGCACTCTAAAATGGCTTTTTTTTTTTTTTTCATAAATAAAAATATTCTGGTATCTAGTATCTAAACTTTCTATTAAAATTGTTGCACCCAGTTATAATTGGACGTGAGAACCTTTCTCGTACAAGTCCACATTTTTCACCTTGCTGAAAGAAAGTTCTTTGGCAATGATAAAAGATTAAGTGGAACTCTTCTACCTTCATTCACTACAGTTCTCTTCTGTATGCCAGTGCAAGCTCTTTATGCAGTCACTGGCTGAACTGGACTGAGAACTGATCTGACTAAAACTTTTGTGGAGAGAAAAAGGGAAGATAAGTGGGGGTCACTTCACTGATTTTCACCATGGAACTATACGTGTAGCTGTGCCATCATAATGAAAAGAATTGGGATGGAGCACCGTATATGAATTGTTAGGATAGTGAGTAGATTGATAACAAGGAATGATTAACCTGGCGCTGCTCCTAAATGAATACGTATCAGATTATGTCTTCATTTCTGTCATTGCGATAGAGATTTTTTTTTAAAGTGAGTTGAGTTGAACTCTGCAAATACCTCATAAAGCAGAAATTAAGCTGTAGACTAAACACATACGCATTAATGATATTGCTAGGAGAGCAAGGAGATTCAAAATCTGAACAGCAGCTACACTGCACTTTATATGAAGAAGTAGCTACTACCCTGCTGATTCTATCAGATAACAGAAGAACGTGGTCTGAACATCAGAAAGAGAAATAAATGGGAAAAAAAAGATAAGAACTTAGGAAAAAAAGGTGCATACTTATCTATTTATTTAGAAATGAATGAAATTTTTCCTGTTCATTGACACAATAGAGTTTATTATTTTCTAAAAAGAGCTCCACTTAGTAGAAAAAAATTGCAATTTGTGTTTAGTAAATGAAGTGTCAGTGTACTTCTCAGTTCATTTGAGCAGTAGTAGAACTGCCATATTAATTCCAGAACTTTATTTATTTATTTATTTTAAATTTTATATTAATTTTATCATGACAAAATAAGCAGTCTCCAGCCACACTATTCATCCAATCTGAATGGCATGGAATTTAATTCCTAATGGACTCTACGTGAAGCACATTTATTCCCCCATAACAATCTTCATTCAGCACATCGATTCCACCAAAATTAACATCTCTCATTATGTCAGTGCTTGAGATTCACTTAGTTCGTACTTTTCTTTGGTAATGAAAATGCACAACAGTATGAAAAATGAAAATAATGTTTCAGCTAATTAAAAATTTTAGTATAGCTTCCCTTCAAATGTAGTACATAAAAATAATGTGTTTTGAAGAGAGGAGGAAAGAACATAGGGAAATGTTAGGGGTATTTTGAACAACTGAATAATCAGTTTATATTTCTGTAATTGCAGATAACACTGATAGTAGCTAGGAACAGTTAATCTTGTTTCTGGGCACAGGAAATGTGCAGCCTTTGGGATGCCGCTCTGCCTTGGTTTCAACTGTAAGAAGTAAACAGTGATTTCAGGGATAATACTATACTCTAAATTCCTTTAAAAGCTGACAGCCAGAGGTGGAAGGCGTAGGAATCATCTCTGTACTTAAAGTGCTGACCACTGCTGGATTTGGGCTAACAAGAAGTACTTCATCACTAACTAGTAGATTTCACGTGTTCTTCCAGTATCTGTTTCACAGTCACTACCATAATTTCATGGTAATATGTGCTTTTTCTCCTACGAATGAAAATTCTAATTATTCCAGTAAATTATCCTGGATCTTTTACTTACCTCTCTGATTCATTTTTTCTTTAGTTTATTTTGTTCTATTTAGGGGCACAGGTGAAGGTGGTATACCTGTGTGATTGGAAGGGGTGGAGCCTCGCTCCACCTCTCCCAAACCCCATTTAAGGACTGACCACCAGCCGGGAAGGTTCTCTTCTTGGAGATCCCTCCCGTGTGGAGTCAATGGCAAGCCTCTATCATCAGAAAGGTGAGCCGCTCTCTTTTTGCTATTCTTTCTGTACATAAGCCTACTTAAATATACCATATTCCATACTATTTCCATTGAATACAATTCTTGGGGGCTATTTACCCTACAGTGTCTTAATAATCTCTATGCTGCTGAAAGTGTCCTAGTTTTCAAGTTGTTCTCTGAAAAAACCTAAGGTACATGCTAACTAACATGGATGGATTTTCATAGAATTGTAGAATCCTTAGAGTTGGAAGGATCCTCTGAGGTCTATCTAGTCCAACTCCCCTGCAATGAACAGGGACACCACAACTAGATCAGGTTGCTCAGGGCCTTATCCAGCCTCACACTGTAAGTCTCCAGGGACAGGGCATCAATCACATCAGTAGGTAACTTGTTCAAGTGCCTCGCCACCCTCACTACAAAATATTTTTTCCTTATGTCTAACATAAACCTACTGTGATTGAGCTTGAATCCATTTCCACTTGTTCTATCACCACAGGTCTATTCCCTTCTTTCCTGTAGTTTCCCTTCAGATACTGAAAGGCAGCTACCAGGTCACCTTAGAGCTTTCTCTTCTCCAGGCTGCACAGCCCCAGCTTTCTCAGCCTGTCCTCGTAGGAGAGGTGCTCCATTCCATAGGTCATTTTTGTGGCCCTTCTCTGTTGGATGCACTCCAACATGTCCTCCTGTACTGAGGACCCCACATCTGGATGCAGATGTGACCACAGCTTAAACCTCACATAGCAACATGCAGGTCTTCACTATTTTTCATTCTATGAACTATCTATGTGGTTTTGGAACACCTCAGTTTGAGCTTCAGTAGCAGAAGTGATTTGTCTTTTAATAACTTAGTGTAGGAGAACTACAGTACCCCGACCGTCTGCTTCATGCTGAACTCTTTGAAGCAGCCAATTTTATCTTCCAGAATATGACTGTTGCACATGCTGAGTGCTGATTGCAAGTATTGTCGTAAGAGAATCATTCAATATTTAAGAAAATTACTCTTCTTTTAAAGGCATTCTTTTATACTTTTATACTCCTGCTGACTTAATCACACCAGGAGGTAACTGACAAACAGCATAATTCAATTCCATGGCTTCTGTTGCTGCTGCATTATATTTATCAAACAAATTGGGAAGAGGAAGAGAACTATGAAAAATCAACTACCTGCGGCGTCTCAAGAAAATTAACCAACAACCACCTTAGAAAATGTATACGCTAGAGCTAAGAATATAGCTTGGCAACAAAAAGAAATCCTGTACTGTAGTGCAACCAGAATGGTTTATCTGTCTAATGAGATGGGAACAGTTTTTGAAAAGCACCTGAAAGAAAGATTCATAGCCTAAAATCCCTTAAGTACCCTTTGGTACCCTGAAGTCCTGATTTACGGAGAAGTTGTGAAATATCCTGAAGGTAAGAATATAACCAGAATGTGTGCTAGTTGGCATTTTTTCTTACTTTTTGTATTAGTAGGCTTATGATAAGAAGGTTCAAAAGTGAGCAAATATTAGAGGTCTTGAGGACCTAGTGTTATTACATGCGAACAACCTGAACTCACATCACGTTCCTCAGTACCCTCTGCCATACCAAGTTAAATCCTTTTTAGGCCTCACCTTCTTTCTTCATTTTTGTTTCTTATAGTACACTGTGAATCATTGTCTCTGCTCTGTAACAAGAAATAGAGCCATTTCACTCAGCAGGGTGAGATAATTTCAAACATTGTACTGTTATCTGGTGGAACAAAGATGGAGAGATTAAACAAATCTCTTCTTTAAATGTGTTGCATTCTCCAGTAGCTTACCACTATCTGGAATTAATATTTAGTATGGATTCTTATCCAGGGATTAAGATCAAGTTAATAAAATCTATGGCTTCTCATTATAAAAACTGTTTTTTTTCCTACGTTCAGATCCAGTGTAACATTGTGGATTTGAAATGTTCTAATTTGAGTATAATTTAAGTAACAGTAAAACTAAAGGCCATATGTGTGACCTTCTGAAAGGGAATTTGAAAATATACATCATCATCTACTTTAGCCAAGTGTTTATGTGAAGCATTTGGACTAATTAAATCATAGGCTTTGGTTACAATATTTAATCACTTCCAGTAGTACTGAAAAAAATCTGTGTAAGGAATTGGAAATCTTTATGAAACCCAAAGGATCGTTTAGAAGATTTATTTTTCTTTGTCCAGATAGCCAAATTCTGCTATTAAATTTAACCAGGTGCACAGTGTGTTATCTGAGCATAACTTACAGAATCCCATCAAAAGGATCGGATGCTGTTCAACTAGAGACATACATTCAGAACAGTTGGTATCCTGCTGCCTTCTAAAACCTTGTTCTTATTTGAGTGTCTACGTGGAAGGAAAACTCTCTGTGGTAGTTGTTAACCAAAGCAGATTTTCTCTCCTTTTGAGAATATCTCATTGAATATCACTCAGTGCAGAGGGAAGAAATGGAGAAAAACAAAAACAAAAGAAGTAGCACCCACAAGGCTAACAAGTGCTGAACTAGGACTAACACTTTACTGTGCATACAAATGAATGCTCTTTTGCCATAGAAGAAGAGTGATGAGGGAACCTACAAGCGCTATTGGAAGGAACAGCTAAGCTCCTGACACAGGAAACATGATATAGTATCACCACATAAGACATTGTTTTCCTGTAGGATCTGGAAAATAGCATTTTACTTCATGTGCTTAAAAATTGGATGAATTAAATGTATTTCATCCTTCGATACCATTGAAAAATTCAAATATTGTAATAGCTTTTCTGACCATTTGTCTGAATCTGACAAAACTGGAGACCATTTGAGAGACACCGACAAGCTCAGTCTATCAGCAGGCTACACAGTTCCAAAGCTAGAGAGAATGTACCTCTTTTGTATTTTTTATAGGAATGTTCTGTCTTAGGCAGGAGAAGTGAAATTACACAACGTTGGCTTCCAAGAGATTTTAGATAGAGCCATTTTCAATTCTTTTATGGAGGGGGAAAAATAAAAGTGGCCTCCTATATATTTTTAAGCTATGGCGGCTTTTTTGTGATTTTTTTTTTTTAGTGTTTAGATACCAGGTATTTCTGTGACTAATTTTTGTAAAATATAATTAATTAAAAAATTGACAACATCCAGAATACTTCTTGTGTGCATTCCTGTCTTTTTCTGTCATCAAAGTAGGTTTGCTTCATTTCCTTTGTTTCCAAATGAGCCTTTCTGTCTGTGATGCACAGGCTGTACTTCTGTTTGGAATCCTAAAACTACAACTGCACTTAAATGCCAGAAGCATGAATCCATTAGCTGCATGAAAGAAAGCAGGAAAAATATTTCCAGTGAGATGATAAGTTTTGTGCAGAGAGGTAATGCTTTTTCTCAGACCAATTGCTGTAGCTACAGAATATTTCTACTCATTTTCATACATACTACTCTTCATAGATCTGCCTGATCAAGGTATAAAGAAGAGGATTGCAGGAGACAAAAGTATATTTTGGAAAATCCAGAGTAAATTTAAATAAGGAGCAGCGACATGTTAAAAATACTCCTGTTACAACTACTGCTACATTTTATCCCAGTGTCTCTCCACATTGTTCATCTACAGGATAGCCATATACAGTTGCCGTACAGCACTAGCAGTACACTTTATGGAGGGATCTAGAAGCTGTGCTCTGTATTGTAGCTTGATCTTTCATGGCTTATAAAAATATTTTTAATTAAGCCATACTTCAGTGATTAATGCATTTATCTTCTCCTTTACTGTAATTGCTACTTCTGTAATGCTTTTTATTTTTTTATTTTTTTATTGCACCTGTACTGCTCTATTCAGTGCTAATGGATTGACAGGAGTGCATATACTTCTCCTTCCTTAAAGGTGAAGGAAGGATAGAGCAAGAGCTGTTTATAGGCCTCATGGTTTGCTTTCTCTGTTTTGAGGTTTCTGTCAGTTTTCAGCAGCTTTGTATAGTTCTTGTTCCTAAGATTAAGAAAAGCTATGCTGAAATTAAAATTGCTTTCACTGTGTATTTCATATCCAACTGAAATTGCTTGGCAAAATTAAAATTATTAGTGATTTCACTGAGCTTTAAAATTTAATACTACTTTCTGTGTTTTCTTTTTTTTTTTTCCCCTTGGGCTTTTAAATTGACTCCCCACAGCAGAATCAGTTAAACAATGAGAAAACCTACAAAATGGGCAGTGGAGTTTAGGCATAGTCACATTTGTGGATTTTTTCCCTCTGAACAATGGCTTATTGATTGATAACGACAGAGTTCTTGCAGATTCAAGGAATCTGCTCTCTATGTTCTCTTGTTCTCTGTCATTGCAGTTGCACCTCAGACTTATTCATTCTTGCAAAATGCATATGCTTAGATTTGCAATCCACTAGAAATAAGTGTGCCAGACTGACTAGGAGGAAGCAGCTATTTTGTACCTATTTGTAAGGAAGTGTTATCTAATATCAATTAGAAAATTAGACAATTAGAAAACATTTCTTCCTGTTTAACTTGCAAGTACTTGTTCTTGTTTTTTTCTTTTTGAACACAAATTATGATTTTAATCTTTGCTAACACAGTGCTAATGTATGCTCTGTAACTACAGAACTGTTCAGTTACAGCAAACACTTCACCAAATGAGCACCATTAAACAGCTGGGCATTGGTTCGCTCACGTCTGTATGTAAACTAAGAAAGGCAGTGGTAAGTATCACAAAAAACAGCTTTCAGAAACACTTCTCTAAAATGCTACGATAATATGTAGAGTCTTTCATGTTATATTGCTTCAGTATATAGTTTAATAAATAACAGTGCATTTAACATAATGCAGACCTTCACTGTTGTATATACCAATTCTTCTATCATGATACATGGTTGTGTTTCCATTACCAAAGTCACAAATTGCTCTTAGTCAAAAAGATACTTAGCAAATCAAACAAGTTGAATGGAATGTAAAGGTCGGGATATTAAGCAATAAAGGAAGTAGAAAGTCTTAGAGGAGGAGTGCACAACCAGACAATATCAACTGACACAGTGGATCTGTAAGCCCCTCTTAAATGAAGAAAGGCACTTCATATGAAATCATCAATATTAAAGTGGTGGTTTTTTTAAGATACATATAAGGTTCCAAGGATGACTTATTCATTAAATGCTTCTGTAGGCAAAAGAAAAGAATGCCTTCACAATCAACCAAATTTCACTGACAGTTACACTTATGCCAGTAAATTAAAACAGGCTCAGGAGGCACTTCTTTGCACTGGATTGCCTACGCTTGATAGCCTATACTTTTAAAACAGTATATGTCCAATGTGTGTTTTGACTAGACAAACTCCCCCTCCCCAGTTCCAAGGCATGTTCTGGTAGTCAGCACAGTTTAGTCTGTTCCCAATAGCCAATCTACATGGGAGTACCCTATTTTGAGAACTAAGGGATTTTAGCAGCATGAATCCATTCTAAGTCATTTCTTCTGGATGTCAGCGTGGTCCTAGATACATTTAATTAAATATACTAGAATACATGTAAATTACATGTAAATTACAGAGGTGGTCCTAAGGGTTGAAAATGAGGGGAAAAAAAGTGAGAAAGATGGTTGTATTTTTAGTTTAGAATTGGTAAGATAAGTGTACATAATCACCTGGAATTAGGTCCTCAAGTAGTGGCCATATTTCATAATGTCAGTGTAATCGATCATTGTCATAAAAATACAGAGGTGTTTAATTATAGCAACAAAACGATACATTTTATTATACATTTAACTTCCTTTTAGTTTTCGAATGAAAATGAAGTGATCTCTTTCCTGTGTTACAGCTCTGACGTGAGATCCTTTTGTATGTTATGACTACACTAATAAGAAAAGACAATGAATTTAAGAGTTCTTCAATGAAAATTATCCAGTTACTGAAATGGAGGATACATAGATATCTACAATCTTGTGTGGGGGTTCAAGGCAACGTTCAGAATAGAGGCTGAAAAACAAGTTTGACAGAGTGTGGAAGAGGACACTGGGAACAAAGGCTGTCTCCAGGAGATGAGAACAGAAGTCAAATGGGGTGCATAATCTCCATGTGGTGAGGACCCTGACTAGAGAAGAAGTTTGTGAATAGAAGCAACTTGTGGCTCTGACTGGAAGAGCACTTGCACGGGCAGTTAGTGTATAGGCATGAAGGAGACTTGTTAAGTGTGCTGTTGACATGTAGGGGGATGGAAAGTTACAGGAGGGAGCTTGGAGATGTATACAAGGGATGTTAGAACCTGCAATAAAGGATTTAAGTCGCTCACATATCTGAGTTCATGCCTTCAGATGTTGCTATGTTGTATTATCAAAATTGTATCCATGTATAACGAATACATTTAAAATTAAATTTAAAAATACTGGCTACTGTTTTTCATTCTTTTCACTTTCTTCCTTAATGTACTTGTTCTAGTAGGAGGCTATAGAAATTTGATCTCATTTTGGGACTACTCTTATTTCCTTGTTAAAGTTTCTAACTTAACCAAACTTAAGCCATTTGGCTCCTGCCCATGTTTTTGCACCACATGAATGTGATAAAGGCAGTGTCTCAGGCTTCAGAAACCACCTCTTTAAAACTAGAAGAAATGATCTTGCCAGTAGAGAAAAGATGAAGTGCTGGGAGTAGACAATCCCATAACTCAGATTTTGTTTGTACCTGCCAACTTCACTGTAGTGGTCAAGATCACATACAGGGAAGGAGCTCTCAGTTTCCTGCAGCTGGAAATCAAGGAATTGAGGGGGGACCTCGATTACCTTCAGATGATGTGCCCTAGATTACCCATCCTCTGTAAAGCATGTGTCACTGTCAGACAGAAATTAGTAGATTATACTAATGATTTTGAAAACAGCAGAATTTAATTGGTGATCTGCCATGAGAAAAGTAAAGAAGGAAATTAACAGTTGGTGGAAACTACAGTTCAGTTTGGCAGGTATCTGTGGATAGAGATCTGAAATGATAAAGATGAAACAGCAGTCCTCTAAATTACTGAGTGATGGGTGCAATACCCTCATGGACAAGGGTATGAGGGTTTCATCCTGAAACTGATGGAAACTTTAACTTTGTTTCAGTAGTTTCTGTTTGTTGGGGTCATGGCAACTGGTCAGGTGCCCACCACAAGCCTGATTACCACATCATGCTAAAATGCAACACCTGTTATGTAATTTTCAATGTAAATAGAAGAACGGAGTTTACTTTTCTTTTCTTCCAGAGATATCAATTTACTCCATGTGTGAGTAGTTTTCTTGCTCAATTCCAATAATTTTCTTCTGTCCAGATCTTAGCAGTTGGGAAGTACTAGCATTCTGAGGGTAACTCAAGATAACAAAGGTAAAAATGTAGAGAATTGGATTTTTATATGAATAAACCCTTCCTCTCTCATTTCCTCCAAATAAATGTATTCCTTAATTCCCTTTGTTTGAATATTTACTCCATGTGTGAGTAGTTTTCTTGCTCAATTCCAATAATTTTCTTCTGTCCAGATCTTAGCAGTTGGGAAGTACTAGCATTCTGAGGGTAACTCAAGATAACAAAGGTAAAAATGTAGAGAATTGGATTTTTATATGAATAAACCCTTCCTCTCTCATTTCCTCCAAATAAATGTATTCCTTAATTCCCTTTGTTTGAATATTATTTAAAAAACATATCTTGGTTATATCTTGTGATGATAAGTTTTACTGCTCAGTTACAGCTTTAACAGTTTCTTGTGACCGTGATAAGTCGTTAAATCTTATCAGGTTGATTACTGTCCCATTATCTCTTCTATGATGTAATATAGGGTAAACAGAATTACTGTTTACACTTCCTGATAATAGTCTAATCTAGTGTTACCTTTTGTATTCCCATTTTTTACAGTCAGAACACAGGGGATGATGTCTGAATATCATGTTTCTGCTTCAAGAATTCCATGCTTCTAATTGTTTTCACGTTGTTTCTATTCATGCTGTTTTTTTTGTTGTGAGGAAAATAATCCAGTTTTTCAAATTAATACGATGGTTGATTTACTTTTTCCAATTCTTTTAAACTTTTATTTGTTACTTAAATAAGTAGACTGTAATATTGACTTGGCTTTTGTAGTAGGAAATGAATGCTGAAAACAAGTCTGCCACTGGGGAAGAACAAATGAATACATTAGGGCCAGGCTCGATGGAATACAGCTAAAATGCATTTTTCTCAAATTTTAAAGCACACACCTATAGGTGCCTGCTCCCATTTATGCAGCAGAAGTGTTGAGCTCTGTTTCTGTTTACATCTGTTTGTGTTTTTTTTTTTTTAATTTTAAAATGAAACACTGTTCAACAACATAAATTTTCATCATATTATGAAAGAGGGACATAGATGCTGCTGGAGTGTTACTTCCACAGGTAAGAAGAAAAGAGAGATCTGGAATGAATAACGGGAGGCACTGGAACAAAAGGCGATAAGTAATGTTACATGTTTTCTAATATCATTTTTAATTTCTTAAATTTGGTATAACAACAGCAAAGAAGCGTGTATGTTTTACACTTTTGTGTTTCCCAAATCAGTGCATCATAGGCTAAGGAAAATAGCAGACTGCAAAATTTCTATCTTGCATTTACTTTATTTGTTTAGGGTATAACTTACTCTCCTTTAAACAAAGGAACAGCCATTGATTTCACTGGGCTCACAAAGAATTACAAAAACTTTATTTTAAAGGGAGAAAAGTTTTCAGAAAACAAAAGTAGATCAGCCAAAAATATATCGAAAGTAGAAACCACTGAAACCTTGACTATAGCAACATGTAATGCTTATACTATAAACTCTTATTTAAACTTTACAACACATTGTTTCTAACCATCTGTTATAAGGTATGTCTGTTGCTAGTTGACTCACCTGAACTGGTTTTCTTCTTTTTATGCTTAATGACATCCACCTGTATCATGACACCAAAGGCAGCACAGATGTTCCTGTAATCAAAATGAAATGAGAACTTTCATCAGCTGCAAAGAAATCTTTTTTAAATGTATATTATTGTTACTATCCTACACTTCGTGTTTGGATTCCAGGATTGTCTTGGGTGTAGTGAATTAATACTATCAAAGAATTTGGATTATGTGGCTGTGAAGTTGTATAGATCTTGTTTCTGCTATGACAATAAATGGTTTAGCTGTTTTTTTTTTTCTCTTTACTTGAATTGCACATTATATTTTCCAATACAATTTGGCAAAATATTTCTTTTCAGAGCACTACACCAAATGTTGTTGTCCATGCTGGGTATATTCTGTTCTTTGGCATTAGTAGTACTGACAGGCCCCTACAGATGGTCTACTACTCTGAGACAGGCTTTGATTAATTCTGCTACAAATTTTATTGCAAGCCTACATTGTTACAATACTGTTGCAGCCCTAAAGCAAATCAATGATCATTCCTTGGAAAGGGGATTCTTCATCAGGGTGCAGGTCTTTTGTCAAAATTCTCCTGGTTCTTGCAGGCTATCACGAGGCCCATAGACTCTGCTAGTGAATGAGTCACAAAAAGAGAAATCAGAGCCTGGTGTTCTTGTCTTTTCATATAGCAAGCGATGGGATGACATGGTGTTTAACAAACTGTCAGAAACTGATGCTACTTCTAACAAAAGTCCTGTCATCATTACAGGACAGAGACTGAATTGGTATTAGCAAAACAGAGACATCTCTCTAAGATTCTCTTATCACACACCAAGTAAAAATTAAGTGATAGATTTTGAAAATGGACACTTATGCTTTGGAGCATTCAGTGTGGTGACACATATATTTTAGCATTTATACATTTTCTTCCAGATGCAGACTTGTTAACTCCTCAGGAGACAAAAAGAGTGTTTTCTGTTTGCTTTTTAGATTAAGTTAAACTATATGTATACAGAACCATGTTTCATCTTGTCAGGTGTCTCCAAGCACTGCTTTTCCATCCACCCTTTCCATGTTTTTAGAAGAATTTTCAAGTAAATATGTTGCTTTGAAAAGTGACTGAAGTTCACAGTTTATTTAAAGTTACTTTGAGGTCTCAAAAAATTCTTGCCCTGCATTGTAGTTATTTTAACAGTATATAGATACAGTGAGACTATGTGCCTTCCTCGGGAAAACAAACAAACAAAACACTACTTTTGCTGTGATATGCATTCTAGCATTGTTCTGAATAGCTGCATCTCTGAATAAGTATTCACAACTGCCAAGTATCTAAACTAGTTTTGGATAATGCAAATAGAGCAATGAGGTGATTGTTAAGCTTTACATGTGATCTGCTGCAATAAATTTAATTTGACAAAGTTTTAAATTGAAATTTCACAAAAGCTGTTTTTCTCAGTAATGTGTAGGCAAGAGAGGAGTAAGATTATAGAAATATAACAATGGCTTTGAAGTGCTCTTTAAAAACATTGTCTCAGCAGTGAAGTTAAGAAAAGGCAGATAAAATGTATTTGTGAAATTCTTCATAGGGAAAGACAAGAAGCTCCATTGAAAATAAGGACTGAAGATGATCACTTATAATAGCACTAACAGCAGCTAAAAGAAGAGGGGGAAAATGGGATAAAAGCAATTCTTAGGATGAGAAGTCAAACCTTTGCGAAGGTTTCCTTCACTCTTCTTAATACAGAACTAAAACACAATTTTGAGAATAATTTTTATCGTGATTTGCAGTTTTCAAATTAAAAAAAAAAAAAGCTTTCAGGCTTTATATAGCAGCTAATCTCTCTACGCTTTTTTAATATAAAAGCTAATATGGATGTCTTTGTAATAACTTTTGCATATAGGCCAGAATATGCGTTTAGATTTCTTTCTCCAGTGTATGCACCTACCGTAAGTGGATTTTAGATCCCATCCTCTCAAGCACCTGACTTTGAGCCGTTCTAGCCTTCGGCAAGCAGCGACAAGGAAGTAATTCATCCTCTGCAGCTTTACGCAGACAGAGGTGTATTTTTAGGCTACCTCCCAATGAGTAACGCGCTTTCCTTTCAGACATCTACAGGGTGGAGACTGGAACCCACGGGTGTGCGGTGAATGGATGGGGACAAATGCTCTGGGGGAGCTGCGGTACGTGTGCTGCTCGCTTGCTGCTGCCCCCGGCGGCAGGCATGAAGCCCGGCTCCTCGGGAATGCTGGGAATGTTGAGTCAGGGACTGGCAGCCCAGCCAGCCGGGCTCGCGGCTGACTGAGGGACACTCGCTGGGGGACAGAAAGACGAGGGGCAGGAGCACGCAACCCCCCAGCACAGCAGCGGGGTCCCTCTGCTGCCTCGCCCCTCGGGTGATCGGCGGCCCCGGCTCTGCCTCCTTCCTCCGCGCAAGCGAGATGTCAGCTGAACGTGATGTTGTAAAATCCATGCGAGGACGAAAGACAGATGCAACGATTTGAAAGGTGAGAAGCTTGACTGAGAATATGGCTGTAATGCGTTGCTGTGAACGTATCGTGATGAAGGCAATTGCTAGGCGTTGCTTTCTGCAACTGTCTGCTAGTTGAAGCTGGAAACGAAATTGCAGAGGCTTTTTATATTGCCTCAGAAATACACGGTAATAAATGGGACCAAGTGCACATCTTCTGGTAGGAGAGTGCCTCTCCCTTACAGAATCATCAGCCAGAAAGCCAGAAACCCTTCTTGCAATTTCTCCTAAAAGCAACCATAGGAGTCTCTTCTTCTTTTTCTTTTCTTTCTTTTTATTTTATTTTATTTTATTTTTTGTGCTATTTAACCACGTTATCATTATTAAAGTTTTCCACAATGTAATTGCTAGGCAGTGGAAATTCCTCGCTTTATCTGTGAATGCTGGGTAATGTTTGGTGTTTCAAAAATTGTGTCAGGGAAAAAAAAAAAACAAACCAACAAAAAAAACAACGAGAGAGATTCCTGTTCTCTTTTAGCGAGGGGAAACCAGAAACAAACAGGATGTTATTTTGCAGTTATATAATTAATGAATACTTCCAGAGGTTGCTCTTTCGTGATGCTGTGTGATTTCTTTTTAAGATCATTTTAGGTAGAGTGATGCAAATGANTTTTTATTTTATTTTATTTTATTTTTTGTGCTATTTAACCACGTTATCATTATTAAAGTTTTCCACAATGTAATTGCTAGGCAGTGGAAATTCCTCGCTTTATCTGTGAATGCTGGGTAATGTTTGGTGTTTCAAAAATTGTGTCAGGGAAAAAAAAAAAACAAACCAACAAAAAAAACAACGAGAGAGATTCCTGTTCTCTTTTAGCGAGGGGAAACCAGAAACAAACAGGATGTTATTTTGCAGTTATATAATTAATGAATACTTCCAGAGGTTGCTCTTTCGTGATGCTGTGTGATTTCTTTTTAAGATCATTTTAGGTAGAGTGATGCAAATGATCGAGTCCGCGCTCACGTTCGCCGAGAATACGTACATGTTCTGCTCAGGGCACTGGGTAGCGATACGGTGGAGGTGTTTTACATATAGATATGTATGTATTATTAGCGTGTGATTGATTTCTAGGCGGCTACCTGCTAAACCCGTGATGGATGGATGGGAATCTACTCCCTTAGCGGCGAATTGATTATTTCCCTTTTGATGGGCACCGCGGCCGCCCACTTGCGCGGGCAAACCCAAGCTGGTTGCAAACAGGCGCAGCCAATAACTGCAGCCGAGAGGAGGGCAGATCCCACTTGTCAGGGTTAGTTTTCTGCACTGCTTTTTAAATCAGTGGTTTCACTGAACTATTTGTTTGTTTCGGATTTTTTCTCTTTTATTTTTTTTCCCCCTGTCCTATTCCCGTGCCCCCGCCCTGCTGTTGCACCCCGACAGCCCCTTCCCGGCAGCCCCGCCGGCACCAGGCCCTGCCTTCAGCCGCTCCCCCTCCTTCGAAGGGCGGGGAAGGTTCCACCCCCTTAAGTGACACTTCATTTCCCTGTGGCGACACTGAGGACGGAGGCGATCCTCCGCCCGCCTGAGGGAGGATGCTGTGGGGACACGTTGCCGCTCCCCTCCCGCCCCACGAGAAGTCCCCAGCGCTGCCCCAGGGGCTCTTCCAGCCCTGTGGGCGGAGAGGCGCGGGACGGACCCCCGTTCCCCTCCCGGTTCGGCTCCCCATGGCAATCTGCTGGGAGCACTGCCTTGAATTTTAACGAGAGAAAGCATTACGCCGTGCCCCGCTCACGGCCGCCTGTGGGGAGGAGGAGGAGGAGGAGGAGGAGGAGGAGGAGGGAAGCGGGCGGCCCTGCTCTCTGGGGCCCCTCCAGGCACGCGGCGGTCTCGGGGTGATCTCCGCACCCCGCGGCTGTTTCACCCGGAGCCGGGCGGTCCCCAGCTCGCTGCTGGTAGGGCTGGGGTGGTGTTTTCTTCACCTGCCAAGGGTTTTGCAGCACCTGTCCTCGTTTCTTCCTTCCCTGCTCGCGAAAGAAAAACGGTGCCTTTTTAAGATCCGAGTTTGCACGCGGGGAGCGCGTGGGGGTAAGTTAACTCCAGTTCCCTGATAGGAACACGCGTGTGCGGGGAAAGGGTTCCTGCAGTTCTTAACTGTAACGACTCAGCTTGAAAAGTAAGGCTTGGCTTCGTGCTGGGCGTGTGCGTGGAGGAGTCTCGCCATTACCGTTACTGCGGTGCTGCCGTGGGAGAGTGGGGGCTAAAAGTACCACTCAGGTGGTGCTGGGGGAAGTGTGCTCAGGCAGCCAGCTCAGCTGCCCTTACCCTCACGTAGGTCCTGGTTTGGGTGGTGGAGGTCTCTAGCACGAAGATGGGTTCACGAGTAGAAGGCATCTCCTGTCTTGGAATAAAATGCATCTCTTTCTGGTCGGTAGATGTCTCAGCTCCTGTACTGTTTTCCCTCCTTCCCAAGAATGAGGGTGAAAGTTGGCGTGCTGAGACATCTCGTCTCTTCCGTTCCTGCCGGGTGAAATTGGTTCCTTGCATTAAGAACTGCTCATTTCTTTGATCTTCCTGAACACAGGTCTCTTTTTATCTCCTGGCAGTTAGTGGCTGAGTTCATTATTAATGTATCATACTTGCTAAACTCCCTTCTTAACCTCACTGCCTCTCAATCCTGTGAGCTACTTGGCTCCCTTGACCTGGTGGTAGTCAAACGCTGGATCAGATTCTCGTGAACGATAACACAAGGTGTAATTTCTCATACTAGTGGTCTCTTCTATCTTTTGCACACTCTGAGGGCTGTAGGTAGGAAGGGAAGGGAGTGGCCAGTACTCTTAGTAGCAAAATATCAAATGAGCTCCTTCAGCCATCTTGGAGTGAAACCTTTAGAGAACCATCTATTTGCCAGGCATGTTTTTTCAAGGGATTGCTCAGGGTGATTTTCTCGCTTTAAGAAGATGGTTCTTGCAGACCTTTCAGGGATGACTAACAGAGAAGTGTGGGTTGTTCACCCTTAAAGAGGGCGAGGCAGCCAGCCAGTGTATGACTTCCAAGGCAACATATGCTCTTCCACCTGTATCTCTTATGGTGTTTATAACATTTCTATCCACTATGATGCATTTGTTATTTTTTTTTTTTCAGTTAAATTTAGATTGTAGGAGGCCTGGGGTATACGTGCTGTTTATTCATATCTACCTCAGAAAACAGTACCAGAATAGAAATATTTTTGTACTGCGACTGCTCTTTTATGTGTGAAATTGTATTTGTTTTCTCCAGGTTTATCCTTCGTTTGAAATGTCTGCCTTGTGAGTTGTTCTTGGATGAGCTTATGTGTACTTATCAATACTGGGTGCAAAACTTATTTTGCAGTGTTTGTGCTATCTTATTTTCTGCAAAGCCCAGGAAAATGGGCAAGAATTAATTTGAAGCAAAATGAGATTATATCTTTTTTTTTTTTTTTTTGAGTACTGTAGCTGGTCAAAAGAGAGCTGAGAAACGGAAAAATAAACTGTAAAATTAGGGAATTCTCTAAATGAACTGGATATTGTTTTTTCTTCAGGGTGATACTTCCAAGAAAATCCAAATGCAGATCAGCTGAAACGTCAATCAGATCTTTTTCCAAAGCACTTGGTTTTTAATTGGTTGTACTTCTTTAAATGCAATGGTTTATATTAAAATTATTTTGCAATCATAATAAATATCAAACTAGATTTATGATGGTTTGATGCTTTCCACATGCAAGATATGGCAACCTCCTCTGTTATTACCCACACCCCTCCTTCCAGATGAACCCACTTCCTAAGTGAATGATGTGGGGTATTTGTGACACCCAAGAAAGTTTATAAACAGATACCCAGTGTTTTTGTATAGGAAAACGTGAATATCTTTCATGAATAAATGTTAGTAGTCTGGTATTTAGGTTTTAACAGTGTTCTATTGGTTGTTGAGGTAAAGAAATATTACGATTCCTTTAGTGATGGTGGTTTTGAAATACTTGGCTTTAGAATGTCTTAAGTAGCCAGCTTTTGTTTTGCAGTAGTTGTAACAACCTCATCTCTTTCCAAAGAGGCTGTCAGGTGCTGAGCTCTGATCCAGAGGAGAGAAGTAGCAAAGATGTTATGGCAGTTCTCTGGATGAGGTTCTGTTTTGGAACCTTGAGTTCCTTCATGATATCAGAAGCGCAGGCTTTGAAATGGACAGTTTAGATGTTCAGAAAGTTTAATAACGCTATGATCTCTAATTTGTAATGATAAGAACAGAGAACTGTAGTGTCAGGATTTCTATTTTTAGGATTGTCTATGTAATGTGTCTTAGAATTTGAGGTATACTTAACAGGGTCAAGTAGTGATTGGATATGTGAGAAGAGTGTTACGTTTTGGAAGTTTAGGAAAGCTTATTTATGTTCTGAAAAAATTTAAGATCAGGCTTTTGAAAGGTGACATCAGTTCTCCAGACTACTGTAAAGGTAGCTTTAAAACTCACTTTTGCAGTCAGGCAGGAAATCGCTGGAGAAAGCAATGTATGCAAACTCTGTTAATGACTGCCTAGCTGTATGTAATATGCAATCTTTTTCTAAGAAAGTCAAAGAAGTATAAGAAAAGTCTGTGCTGTTCCTAAATTTAGTTTAGGAGATCACACTTTACACAGAACATCGATCATATGTGGAACCCTTTCCCTTCAGATAAATAGTTCACTTGGAATGAATGGTGCTTTATTGGACATACTATTCTACTGTCTTTGAGATGCTAACAGAACACCCTGCAGTGATTGCATTCCAACCTCTAATGGAGGTTTAATGTGTCCAGACACAGCTCTCCTATTTGGCAACTACTTGGATTGTCTAATTACAAAAATAACATGAGATGGTTTTGGAGACCTTAGTACTCTAATTCCAATAAATGGATTCCTTCTGGTCAAATAGGAGTCAGATTCTGTTGGAGGTCGTTCTGCTGCTGCTTCAGTTTTCAGTATTGTTAACTAAGCACTTCTCATGGCTAGTAAAATTAATCTACAGGTAGTTTGCTGGTGTGTATTTCATTATGTTTGCAATATATGCACTGTCTGAATCCTTTATTTTTAATGAAAAAGCTTAGCCTGTATTTCTGTGATCATGTGAACTTCAGTTTGAACATTTTTTTTTTTTTTGGTAATGCATTCTTTTCTTCAAAATATACTCCTGCTGAAATTTCAGTCCTTACAAACTATGTCTGAACAACTCGGGTTAGCGGCCAACCATGAGATGGCAAAGCATGGTTGTTTATTTATGTGCAAGATACTGTTGCTCTCAGATGTTTCTCTGGAAGGTAGACTTTGCTTTGTGGAGCACGCTCATTTTCGGTGGCCAAGTACTGGCAGTTGTTACGTACCTTGGCTCTTCCATAGGCCTCATTTAAAATGTACTTGGGTGATTTGGTTCCCCTTACATTTTTTCCTTAAGAAAAACAGTCGTGATAACATCTGTCATCCATGTGAAATGTTCACAGCAGAAGCCTGGAATGACTTCTCCCTTGCGCTTGTGAATTGGGGTGATTATACTTGACTAAGGGTTCATTGTCAGTGGAAGGTGAGGTGGAAGATCAGGTCAAATGAAGATGTTAATGGCCAGAAGTGGCTGGAGAACTGTTTTCAGCCTTTTCTGAGAGTAAAGAAAAAGAGAGTTGCTGAAATGAATCGCTTTCTAACAGTTCTGAGGTGCTGAGTGTGCTGAATAAGTGGTAATGTAATAAATCACTTGCATCATCTACACAGCCAGGGTTTTTTTTTTTTTTTTTT
>VXAB01001077.1:321764-350399 GCA_013399175.1 Odontophorus gujanensis
TTTTTGGCATGAACATAAGAAGTGTGTAGCCTTCCATCCTAGTGAGAAAAGAGATGTTCATTATGTTTTTAGATTCTGATGGCTTCGAAGAAAGCTGGATGCACAAATAGATACGTTTTTGTATTTACTGCAGAAGTCAGTATGCATATGCTCTCAAACCCAGGGAATGTAAAATGTAGAGTAGTAAGGCTGACATATCTCCCAGTATTGATGAATTTATTATTACCTAATTTGATTTTGTAGGAAACACAGGAAGTTACACAATAGTCTTATAAGCTGATCCTATGGCTATTGTACTGTTTCCTTATGAAAAAGGAAGTTTTATGTGTATATATGTACTTTATCTTGTAAATACATAACTGTGTTTAATAGCATTCAAATGAGTAACTTTAGCAAACTCAGTTGAAAATAATGCATTGTGTAGAAGCATCTCTGGTTATTTCTACGAGATGTGAGTTTGAAATCCGTCTTAAAATGGAAAGTATTACATTAATGTAAATGTCAATATTAATAAACAAACCTAACATGAAATTAGACAAACCTATGTGAATTAGTTATAAATTCAGTTTAAATTCAGTCAATATGTTTATAATTTATTTTCAGATCTTCAGCATTATTCCTGTGACAAATTAGTTGCTGCATTTAATGTGCACTTAATGTTTGTAGTAGGTATATGTTATTGGATAAACAGCCTTATGTTTCAGAGTATTGGAATGAATGTTCACAATGTAGGTATTTGCTGTTGCAGGAAAATACTGACGTTTTTGGCCATATTTGACCATTGTGACCATAGTTCTTTTTTTTTGTTTGTTTGTTTTTGGGTGTTTGCCATTATTAATATTTCTGATCCATCTAAACTGTTGCATACTTGATTTGTAAAGAAAAATTCAATATTGTGACTTTTTCTTCTGTCATTCCTAATTATTTGAATCGATTCAGTGTCTTTTGTTGTTAATAGCTTACAACCTAGTTAGTCAGTGTACATATAGCACAGGGAAAGGAAGATGTGCTAGGTGAAGAAAAAGTACCACTAGGTGGTACTTTATGTGATCATGCATACAAAGGTTTCACTGGGAGTAATGTAAGCATTTGTATGTTAAAAACTTCTTTTTTATAAAGCTTAACTTCTATGAAAATCTTATTTGTGCCACTTTTGAAGATTAAAGACTGTCTTTTCATTGTCTGAATTCAAGGAGGTCTTTCTGCAAGGCCTAGATAGAACATCACAGCAGCTGTCCATGCTGGTACCTCATTCCCAGTTTTTTGGAGTGAATTTTTGCCTAACTTCCTCTATTGTATGATGGCATAACAATACATCTGCAATAATACTATCTTTATAAGTGAGGCTTATTTATGCTCCCAATGGGCTCTGTTAGTCCTGTGTAGGTAAGTGGAGGAAAAATAAATGCAGAGGATTATATGAAAAATTTAAAGGTTTCTGTCAGAATCACAACTTGGTGTCATTAGCATGCCTACAATTTGAAAAGCTGATTTTTGAATTAAGTCATCATCTCCCTTGTGTTTATTTGAAAAAGTTGGAATACAATTCTCTTTGTCAAGGATTCGGATTTCTTCACTCGCAAACAAAGCAGAAGTGTGGACCAGTTAAAAAGTTAATAATATGAAGTTGCAAATGCCAAGTGACTGCTGCACTTCAGCTGCTGCAAAGCAAATGAGATTTCAGCTTGGCTGTTTAAAGTGTGTATATATGTATATGTACATTATTTTTTACCTAAGTTTTGTATATTTTTTTCCTCTTACCCTACTATTTTCTTTAATTTTTTTTTTACATAATAACAAAAATAGAAATTTAAGCTGAATTTTTTTCAATTTGATTCTTTACTTGTGTTAGTAATGGAATGTTGTGTTACTTTTTAAAAGTGAACTTTTTTAGTATGTTTACAGTTGTTCCTTATGCCCCTCTTGAAGTTACATGTGCTCTGCTAAAGAAGCTATAGAAATCAGGCTTTAGTCCGTAAGCACAAATATATTGCTTAGAAGGGAAAGAAAGGGGAGTGTTTCTTGCCTTTCAGAAATAACAGAACAAGATTTATCTTCTGATTCTTGTTAGAAAACTTCTAGATTATCTTGGCTTGTGCTTACTTTTATGCACTGGCTTCTCAATTGAAATAGAAAAGTAATTCAATCTATAAGAACAATGTTTCTTAGAAGTGTTATATAGTCACTCAAACTGGATAAGCTGGCAAAATTGTGCTACTTTGTAGGGATAATTTGTAAGATTAAGTAATGATGCCTGCGTGTACACAGTAAATTTTCTCCCAAGAAGAGTCAATTTCAATTAAAGAAAAAAAAAAAGGCATCTAACTCTTCGTTTGTTTAATAGGCATTAAACTACAGGTGCTGTTTGGCTAACCAGGTACCTTAGAATAATCCCATGTAAAAGACTGGAGTTGGTAAATGCAGTCTTGCATATGAGATTTGCTGTGGAGATAGGAATACAAGTATGAAGCAACAGATTGACACTTGCAGGAACATTTGGCAGGCACAATGAATATAGGCTAGGATACAGAATATAGCATACAAAGCACTTGTTAGCAGAAAAATTAGGAACTCTTTCTCCAAATGACAAATACTCACACAGTCTTTAGAGTTACTTGTGTATCCTGAGATAGCACATGAAAGCTGTGAAGACTCCAACTATAGAGATGCTTTCAGTGGTCCGGATTGTACGTGTTTTTGTCCCTTATTAATTGCAATATTTTTTTCCCAACACATTTCTTAAGGATTTTAATGTAAAAAAACGCAGAGAGATCTGACAGCTAGCAAAACATTGACGCACTGAGGGCAGAGCTGTGAGATTGGGTAAACTAAATCTGAGGTATTTTATATTGCATCTTTGAAATGTTATTTTTAACAACAGTTAATATCAGTGCTTTTAAAACAAAGGATGATGCCAAGTAACAGTGCTTCTTTTGATTGACTGGATGATGATTTGCTGTACCAACTGTATTATTCATTGCCTAATATTGGTTGATACATGACTCTGTTTTTGTTTTTGTTTTTTTTTTAATAGCTTTTTATAAAAATACTGTGTGGTCTCTGGTAAGATCAATGAAAATTAGACCTGATAATACTGATATGGCTTGACTAAGGAAACCATTTTTGTAAATCCTGTGGTCTGTATTCAGGTCTTTAATATTTGACATACGCATGAGAGGAGTCTTAAAATGGTCACTTCATTGAAACGTCTTAGAAGCTCCAGGAATGTGCTTTTTTTTTTTCCTTTTTTCTTTTTTCTTTCCTTCTTTCTCCACATGCAGGAGTGCAGGAAAGAATTATTGTAGTGGAAGTGGTAAAGAAAAAATTTTAAGAATTCATATTTCAGCAAGATGGAGTGAGTTTAAAGTTGTAAAGTAACAAAGTTGTCAGCTGATTTATTTTAGACTTCCATTTAAAGTGTTATTTATTTCTAATTCATATTTAACAGTGATTTAAACCAATTGTAATGTCTGTAATGTTGTAATAAGGAAGTCAGTGCACTGAGAAATGTACCTCTAACAAACATTAGCCTTAGTTTAAAATTGTGAAACATCTATGAAAGAGAATCACAAAGACATTGTTGTCTCTTCACTTTAATATTCTTGAGGGTAATATAACTGGCAATCCTACTAATGCAGCCAGAACTGCTTGCTCCTCAGTATATTTAATACTGCATTTTGAGCTAATATTTCCATTGCAGGAGTTTCTGATTGCATGGTGAGTGTTAATTAGTGTCCCTGCGCCTGACAGAGTTTGATTGCTTGACAGATTTCCATGTTTATCATTAGAGGTACATTCAGCACTCATTACTTTGTTCTTCATATACTGTTTCTTTAGTAAGAAATAGAAATGAAAGCCAGGCAGATGTGATAAGCTATTCCTGCAAGGTGAGAAATACCAAGTCTTTAATTTATCATCAGTTGATCTTGAGGGATGTCACCAAGTGGCGAGATCAAAAGAGACTCTTTAACTAACTTTATACACAACTGCATGTGCACTGTTTTTGCCATTAACTACAAGAAAAAGTAATGAGATTAATGCTTATTGGTAATTAAAGTGATTGTACGGACTACAGTGAGACTTTCGTTGCTTCAGGGCACTCAGAGAAACAGAAATGAGGATGTTACTTTTAATTTCGTGTATATTCTATTTTTCTAACTTCCCAGGAATAGCAGACTAATGGGAAGAATTAAGTGATATTATTTCCCATGCTTAGAAAAGCGAGGGGAAAAGCAAATAATTTCAATCTCACAGCGATAAGTAGAGAAAAATACATTCCCCTTTTTGATAAAAACGATATAGGTCTTGAAAGAACCAGCATATGAACCAGTATTTTGTTCATCTTTTTCTGACTTAACTGAAATAAAGCATGCAGTACTGCTCTGATTAAAGAAAGGAAATGTACTTAAAAAATTCTCCATATGTAGCTTGCATCAGGTTGCTTTTTTTCTTCTTTTTTTCCCTCCCCAAGCCCCACAAATGAAAAAAAGCATGTGGAAAAAAAGAAATTATTTTTTTGAGGATGCGTTAAGCCCCTTTTAAAACAGTTAGCTACCAAGGTAATCTGAAAAGATCTACCAGAAGTCTCTCTGCTTTTTGATCACTACTTTAAATACATGTGTATTCCTTGTTTTTTTGTGTACAGCACTGCTGTTTGTTGTAATAAGAGTTTTAGAATGTAGATATACACATGTTTTTTGCCAGAACATTTACATTTATGGAACAGAACTTCTTCTGTGAATCTTCTACCTTACATGGTGCCTTGAAATGCAAGGAAGATGAATTCTAGTGGGGAGCATATCTTCTGTATCATCTTTTAGTTCTTCTATTTTGTTGTTTCCAGTTTATATTTTGGGAGATGTATATGACTGAACAGTTTTTGGACAGTTTGGAAGCCACTGAGTGTATGAAATTATCAATCTGATATTTCTGCACTGAGCTGTCACTCTATATTATTTGGGGAGGACAGCTGTGAGGGAAAGGTTCTCAAAAAACTTTCATCAGTATTACAAACGTTTGAGACCTTGGCTGAGTGTGAGTATTGGCAAGTAGCTGTACAAAGCTATTAAGTATTTGGCTAATATCCAAACTTCCTGCTGACTTGGTGCCTCTGGCCAGAGGAGACATAGTAACTCTAAACGGGGCCTGAGCTTTCTAAGCATAAATTGTCAGGATTTATTTTTTTATTACACGATCCACATTATGGAAATCATTCTGGCCCTGCTATGTCTTCCTTTGAGGATACTACAAACAAAAATACAGTGAGGCAATGTCAGAAACAAGTTTCAAATTAAAAGATTTTCAATTGAAGATAAGGAAACGGAAGCACTGAACCTATTGCCTCAGTTTAAACAAAATAAAACAAAAAAAATCCAACTAACCAAACCCCCAAACATAGGAAAAAAAGCACAACTACTGTCAGCACCAGCAACAATAAACAGGAGGAAAGTAAAATCTTTTTGTCCTTCGTGAAAATGAATTCCTATTTTAATAATATGAATTTCTGTGCAGCTAAGATTTGGTTTTAGTAGCCAGTGTGCTTCCTGGGCACAATATGAATACCTGCTCACATTGTGCTTTTTGTCACGGTAATATCTGATGAGTAAAGGTCTAATGTGTTTTGTTATCTCTGGCGCTGTATCTGTTTACTGATTACTGTCTATGCTCAGTGTTTACCAACATAGTGTGAGGAGATCATTTATTTTTTCAGTGCAATTGTTAAATTGTTAATTGTGAAAGTGTTGTGCTGTCCAGCACCTGGACACACAAACTTTAATGAGTAAGTGGTGAGAATTGAGTATGCACTGTGGCTACGTGTAGAATTGAACATCTAATCTCAGACTGCAATGCTATTTAGCTGCAACACCTTACAGAAGAGGCATAGGATATAATAACATACTGTGAGTTTTCTGAAGTGAATGAAGGAGGAATTTCATACTTTCATTAAAAATCTATTCAGACACCTCAAGCTTCTATCTGGAAAGATCTATTTTCCATTCTTTTTTTTTTTTTCTCGACCATAATGATTCACATTATTTAGAAAGCAGGGAAAATAGCTCCCAATGTATTCTGAGGTTCAGTTACAGCGCCCCTGTCCAATGTTTGACAGGCGTAATGCAGAAAATTATTAATTTGAACTTAGTGACATCTTTGACAGAATTCATCTTTTCTTCTTGTCAAAGGGTCTAGAAATATTTAATCGTTGAAAAACAAATTATTGGGTTCTGTGACAACAATATTTCAAGGAAACTATAATTATACAAAACATAAGAGTAATGCTTTTGGGAAGTGAATGAAGTGTAATAGATCTTATTTTAGTATCAAATTAGAATTCTATTTTATATCTACGTACATATACAAAATACTTAAAGGCAAATAAGACAGTGTCCAAGTTTTATGTGATGTGGATTGAATGAATCTGGGAGACTTTTTCTTTCTAGGGAAAGTTTTGTGAGGTATCCTTTTTATGTGGTATAATGGAGCTCCTTCATACAGCAAGATATGGGCTCCTATACATAGGAAAGGCTGTTCTTAATGTTAGTGAGTATGGCATTTTTGTCTATACAGCTCTCCTATCCTCCCCATAACATGTGAGATAGATTGTTTCTACTTGATTCCATTTAGCTTTCTCCTCATAAGGTAGTGCCATGGGCTTTAATGGCTTTCACAATTTTCAAGAATTTCATGGCTTTTGGTATACTTCTTGGTAAAGAAGAGAATGTTTGCATGAATGGCAACTGGTATGTAACAATAATTGAATCAAATAGGTTAAGAAAACATTTCAGCTAGATCAGATGCATAATGATAATTAAAATGAAACAAAAATGCTTTAGATCTTTAAATGTGATGGAAGTATTGCATACACAAATTCTTAGAATTGATGTAAAGCATGTGGTGTAAGTTTGTGTGGGCTTATCAGGGAGAACTTGGCATACTTCTTGTTTGCTGACACCATTAGTATGTGTAGTTTTTCATGCTAATGTCAGTTGTGAGGAATTAATACAGTGCTTGCAGGACAGACATTTGTATCAGATATTTATAAAACAGCATATGTATAGATAAAAAGGATGCTATGAGGTTGTGATTAAAGATTACTGGATTTAAATGGATCCAACATTTTTTTTCCTCCAGTTATGTGTAAAATAAATACTACTAGATCTGGTTAATGAGTACCAATTCAAATAAAACAATCCATTTCATATATAGTAATAGTATAGTGTTTGAAAACAGTAGGAATATTTGATCCACATCTATCTGTTTAGATAAGTTGTGAAGATAATTCTGTCAAAAATAGTATGATATGCCTTAGGGGGAAAAAAAGGAAGAAAACTATGTTTCAAACACTCCTTTTCTAAACGAAAATCTAGATGATTGTCATGCAACCTTTTCTGGAGAAGCTGATTAATGACATATATTAGCAAGCCATTAGTTCTGTCAATGAATAATGCATTGTAATACTGCATTGTAATACTTTAGGAGGAGACATTCCTTCAAATTAGCTTGGTTTTGTTAATTTTTCTTAAAATATTTTTACTGGTTAAATGTGAATTATCAGAACATTGCTTTCTTCTAAAAACCTCTTTATATACTATAAAAGGTTTTAAACAGCCTTTGAAAATGTAATACTTGTTTCTGGGAGTCCTTAATGCCAACAAAAGCTAGTGTGTTCTCCTTTATGTAATTTCACATGGTCAGTCACTTAAGTCTAATGTCATTCCTCTCACCTGCTAAAATACATTTTTGGGTTTGTAATGCAATGTGAAGCTTGTCAAAATGTCAAGATATTTTTAACAAGAAAGAAATGAACATTTTTTTTCTCTAGTTTTAAAATGCTTTTTAATTTGTCATCCTAAGTACAGAATGAACTGTAAATTTTATGTTCGTGGTAGTTACTTAAGAAGTTAAGATATATACTCTTTACTTTCCTCGATGTATAATTATTTTCTAAGATGAGGGAGAAAACGTACTTATTTTGTAATGTTTTTTGTCCTTCCTAGGTGTCTGAATTGGAAGGATTTTTGTCTACTGGAAGAATGCAGTGAAACTGCCAATATTTCTAGCTGGAATTATAAATTTAGTATTCAACTTTAGTCTTACTAGTTTCTTACTAAACAGTACCTCAAAGTAGAAGAAAGATGTACGGAAGTGCAAGAACAATCAGCAACTTAGAAGGAAGTCCCTCCAGGTCTCCTCGTTTGCCAAGATCTCCTCGCCTGGGCCATAGGCGAACGAGTAGTGGAGGAGGAGGAGGAACAGGTAAGACGTTATCGATGGAGAACATCCAGTCCCTTAATGCAGCCTATGCAACATCTGGACCAATGTATTTGAGTGACCATGAAGGTGTAGCTTCTACTACTTTCCCAAAGGGCACAATGACTCTTGGAAGGGCTACAAATCGAGCTGTGTATGGTGGTCGAGTCACAGCTATGGGAAGCAGTCCTAATATTGCTTCAGCTGGACTGTCCCACACAGATGTCCTTTCTTACACTGATCAACATGGAGGTCTGACCACATCTTCACACCATCATCACCATCAGGTTCCTTCTATGCTGAGACAGGTTAGAGATAGTACTATGTTAGACCTGCAGGCTCAGCTGAAGGACCTACAGAGGGAGAATGATCTTCTCAGAAAAGAACTGGACATTAAAGACAGCAAGCTGGGATCCTCCATGAATAGCATCAAAACTTTCTGGAGTCCTGAATTAAAGAAGGAAAGAGTATTGAGGAAGGAAGAAGCAGCCAGAATGTCGGTTCTTAAAGAGCAAATGAGAGTTTCCCATGAAGAAAATCAGGTAAGTAGTTCTGAAAGTTTCTTTCTGTTGATTCACAGCTAAGTACTTGATATTTTACTTACAATATTGGATCAAATTTGCCAGTAGCAAGATTTTATGTTCTGTGTGCATTTGGCTGCTAAAAAATAGAAAAGGACACTAACAGAATCTGAATGCAGCTTGCATTTTCCTTCGTGCAGCATTTTTTTCATATTATAGCCAAACAAAATTATCATTTATCGCCACAGTAATTTCTTATTTTTAAAGGCTTTCTTTTCTGTAACAGACTAAATACACTTTGCAACCTTTTCTGAAGAGATGAATGAACTGTTTATCTGAAAGTATAAAAAAAACCACCAAGAAGCACATTTTGTATGAACTGTATAGGGATTTATCTCTCTAGATTTTATTTTTTTAACATTAGGAGAAGGTGGGATTTTTAAATTCCCATATGAAGTCTTTTATGATTCTTCACGTTACAGAGTAAAGTTGAAGCTGTGTTTTCAGCAATGCTTCAGAGACCTGTCTTGGAATTGGTCTGTCTTGTAAATATGTACTTCAAATGCTTCTGTTTGCAACACAGTCTTTTCCTAAAACTATAAAAATGTTAGAGTTGTATCGTCACACTTCATGAGATTGTTTTATTTTGCAAAGTTATATAAAAGAGTGGCATTGAGTAGATAAAAATCTATCATATTTCGTTCTCCACATGCTTCTTGTCGGCTGGTCTTATTTAAAACTGCTCTGTTTCAGACCATCTGTTAACTTTCCCCAGACAAAAACACAGTCCTGTGTTTCTCTCACTTCCAGACTCCCTATCTAAACTTCTTCACTGGCTGGCAGACAGCAACAACTGAATTTTTTTCATTTACTTCCCTGAGTTTCTGATCAGCATTACTTCTCACCGAACTTTCCAACTCTTAGATACATGACATGTCATGGAACAAACAAATCTGGTCCTGAATGATTGCAATCAGACTAACTGGATCTTGATCAGGAATTCAACACAGTGAACAAATTTATTTTCTTGTTTAAGTAGAGTGTCCAGACTGATAGTACAAGGTAATGAATTTATAGTGGATGCACTAGGATGCTGCTAGAACAAGTATTATAAACATATTTGTTGGAGGTCCTTTCAAAAACCTTTCTGGTTAACCATTCTAATCTTGAAAGTTAGGATCAATCAATAGTAGAACAAATATTCTAACACATCGCCTTTTAGTAGCTTTTCTTATGGAAACATCACCCTAATGTCCTCCATTTAGAGGTGATGAGGTGTTTGGAATCTGAATCTAGTTAAGGACACTTTGTGTCCTTAAAGTGGTTAAGGACACTCTGTGAAAGCTTCATCTTGAAGGGAAAGGGAACTAGTAGCTGTTATGAGTTCTGTTCATTTGTTTCATGGAAGGTTATATATTTCTATTTTTAACAAGTACTCTTATTTTCTTGTGTGGATGAACCTAGCAAAAGACAAAAATAATGCATTACACACTCTCGTGAAACTTTTAATGTGTAAGAAAGAAGTAATGTAAAAGACTGGATTGGCCTGAAAGTCTGTCTAGCCTAGTCTGTCCAAAAGTTCATAGAACAAAGTAAGTGTATGGTGAGCACTCCACTGAGTACTCTTTGAAACACATACTGTCTGTGCTGAACTCTCATGGGACTTCTGAGTTATGTGAGGCTGCTTTTGTACCTGTGCAAAATTCTGGTCTCCACAACCTTTATTATCACTGAATGGTTTGCATTGGAAGGGATCTTGATCATCTAGTTCCAATCAGACTGCCTGGGGCCCCATCCTGTCTGGTCTTAAATGCCTTCAGAGATGAGGCAGCCACAATGTCTCTTGGCAATCTGTTGAAGTGCCTTGCTACCCTCTGAGTAAAAAATTTCCTCCTGACATATTAACTTAATCTCCCCTCTTCTATTTTAAAGCCATTCCCCCTTGTCCTGTCACTATCAGTCTATGTAAAAGTCAATCTTACTCCTGTTTATAAGCTCTCCTTAAGCACTTTTTAAAAACTGAACTGGATTTACTATGGTGTCATTTAAATAAACTATACACCAAGCTGCATAAAATAATGGCCCTATCCCAGTGTATGAATGTCTTTGTTTAATACTGTGTAATTAACACAAATATGAGTCACTGTACACAATGAACAGTGGCTACTTTTCTTTTGTGGTATGTTTATGTGATGATGATGGAAATAGATGTTGAGTTTGATCTTTTCTATTTTTTTGCCTTACAGAAAAACAGGTAATGTTAAATTGCTTAATGTGTTCTTTGAAAGCATATTATAAATTTTGATCTTCTTTTGAACTTTAATTCCTGCCCTGATGCTGCAGGAATTTTAGTTAACAAGAAAAGGACCAAAAGGATACCTCTGGGAAACTCATAGGTTTGAATACAGAGTTAATCCTTGAAATAGTTTTTATGTATCTGTAGAAGTACTAATAACTCATAGATGCTGAAGTTAAGAGAACAGAGCGGGTAAAATATATTAATTTAATCAGCAGATATAGGAATGAATATTCATAAAATCAGAGTTGCAAGTTAGGTCACTCAGTTATATTTTTCATGCTCTTGACTTTTGCTTTGTGACAAGTGTTTAAATAGAAAACTAAAAGAAAATACGCTAAAAATGTTGAAAGATTTCCATTCTTTGGATTAAACTGTATCCCGAGGGAAATATTTTCCAGACTAGTGTATATTTTCTACTGAAAATGATAAGCCATACACTTACTTTGCTTTGTAATGCATCACATATTACATGAAGTACACTTATCATTTATCTGCATTGTAGAAGAGACAGTAAACAAGGGCAATTTGCTGTAAATTTGCTGGTTTATCTGGGAGCTAGGAGATGGAGTTTAAAATGTATTTAAAAATATATTTTTCTATGTTTATATATATAATCTATATGATAGAAAAAGCCCTATATACAAAACTATATACACATTCAATATAAATGTTTATATATTATTTTACATGTATATAAATTTCTGTACTTATATGCATATATCCACAGTATGTGTGTATATGCAAACATATGTATATAAATAAAGAAAACCAGTACTTTTTTTAACTTTTCCCAATTGGGATCAGCCCTTCATAGCTGCAAACTGCACCATCTAATGCTTACACCTTGCTGACATCCTCTAAATGCAAGTCAAGGGAAGCTGAAGATCTGTTACCTCACAACTCACTCACTGTTAGCTTCTGAAACTATGTTCTTCAGCTCTTTCGGAGAAACTTTGTTCATTCCCCCTGACATTCTGGAAGCCTGATCCTGGAGAAATATGCAAGTTGCGTATGCAAGAGTCATAAGTTTGAGTCAACAGGCAATATTTTTGTCTTTAATATGCATCAGCGTACACTTGATTATTGATATAAAAGATGGCTCTCATTGCTGCTAGGTATCCAAAGTAGTTAAAGGAGTTTTTTAGGATATAAATTCCCTTCAGCTTTTCTTATTGTCTCTATATACGTGTGTGCAGCAGCACAAATTTTGAAGTTTATTGTGGATGATGATGAAGTACAAGAAAATACACAGAAAGGTAAATTTAGTAACCTGAGAAACGGAAATGCTCCATTCATGTTTTACTTCTTTCCCAAAATGTTAATAAGCTGTTTTAATGCAAATGAGAATGAAAAGATTCACTGATTCGTCTTACTAAATGTCATTTTGAAGAAAAAAGTTGCTACTAAATATTTTCAGCTCTCTACTGCAATACAGTATTTATGAAGCATGGAAGCGTATTTTAAGATATTTTAAAATTCAGTATTTTCCACATGTTCATTTGTTTTATTTTGTTTGTCACTGTACTGCTGTCTCCTGCTTTCTTCAGCTTATTTTTCAGTTCTTCTCTGTTAAGAGATACATGCATGCTTGTAGACTTTAATTTCATTTCAGATGTTATCATCATTCCTTTCTTCATTTAAAGTAATTTACCCTGATGGCAATTTAGGTAAGTGCAAAATATTTCCACCTCTTATTTTTAAACAGGAAAATGTACTGAAGTGTTTGTGTAGTAGATTAAATGGTAGTCTTTGAGTGAAACTTTATCTGAGGATGGAAAATAGTGAAACGGAAGGATGTCAGTGGTGATTTGCTTCCCTTTTTTGAGCATGAAAATATAGAAAAGCTTTTGTCGTGTGTGTGTATGTGGAGAGGGGTACTCAAACTGCAGGACTGTTCTGATGATGAATGCGAATACATAAGAATTCATACTTAGCATGAGACAGAGTAAAATACACTGTGCCAGAAAGGACTACTGTATCTGCCCAAGGGAATTTTGAGAAAGCAGCTACTCTAAAGGTGCTAGGAGTGGATGAGATTTTTTTTTTTTTTTGAACAAAGCTTTCTAAAACATGACTCTTAAATCTGAAAAAGCTTGGGAGTTACTGAGCAATATAAAGAATATGAACGTGCCCCATAGGTGTGTGTGAGTGCTTGTTCACTACTGAATGAAGCATCTGGTGGTATTTTGGTTTAGAAAATATTGTGTGTATATACATGAGTTAGTAGAAAGTAGGACTTAATAATATGGGATTTATAGCACATTGTAATGGTCATTTGAAAGGGGAAAGTAAGTTATATTTTTTTGTGCATTTGTAAGGTATAAAGAGATTTGAGGAAAGCAAATGTTGATTTTATGTTCTGTTTTCCCCCCAAAAAGGCAAAGAGGATGCTTTTTAGTTTTGTCATCTTTTGGAATTGTGTGTATAACTCAGCTGAAGGAACAGGATTATTAGATTTCAAGTAAAAGGTGTTAGAAATCAAGTTGTTGAAAAAGCAATTTAAACTTACAAGACTCTGAGTAAAATAGCTACTTTAGTCAGAGAGTAATGCTGTATGATTTAGGGTTGATGTCTTATCGGCTTTGAACATCCTTGTATCATGTTATCACATCTAATGTCTGTCTAGTTTCTGATGCTACTAAGAGTGCTGCTGCTCCTATGTGTGTTCTTCTGTGAGTTTGTGTGCTTTAATGATGGTGATCATCTGCTGCTGCATTTGATAATTTCATCCTGATAATTTCCCTTGCGGCTTCAATGTACCCCATTGGGATGTGTTTCCAAATATGGTTCTGCTGCAGTGATTGTCTGGTGTGTTGCTGTCTGAGTAAAACGTTTTGTACAGAAGGCAGGATTCTGATGGTGTCTCAGAAGATCACCAATTCGAAAAATAAAGATCTAGCAGGAAGTATGATGGGATAAAACTTCCTCTAAGCTATCATTTCATTAGACTTGTATCACTGCTTGAAGATATTCCTTCAGTAGATGCCAGTAGGCCACGCATCAAGAATGGCATTTGCTCTTTGCCTTAAATCAGAACAAGTCTAGAAGCAGTCATTGTAGTAGAGTGTTTTAAGCTGTCAGAATTCCCTAAAGGAAATGGGGAGAGTGCTAACTGTATGTTGTATATAAACCACTTCGAGTTCTATTGGAAGGGTATGAGATGGATTGATCTTACAAATAGTGAACTTTTTGATAACACAGTACCTTATTTTTGATGTAGGCTCCGAAATAATAAAGTATCCTGAAACAGTTAACTAAACATTTAATCACATGAACAATACAGTTTCCTACAGAAATTGTATATAACACATCAAATGTTGTTCTTGGCAAATTTTGTCCATTGATTATGAGGGAGGCTGCAGTTTTGTGCTTTCTAGATTTTATTTCTCTGTTATCTTCTGTAAAGTGGTTTTCTTCCAGCCTTCAAGCCTTTAAATCTGGAAAATGTTGGGGATGACACTCTTCAGAATTTTGTCATTTGAAGTGAGGGAGAGAAAGATGAGGAAGTAGTGAAAAAATGAGTCACTCTTTTTTTCATTATGCGTTTTTAATCTTTACTATTTTAGATGTGGTCTCTCATTTTGGATTTTCAGGTTTCATCTTGAATTTTCTGAGTTGTCCCCAATGGCTCCTAGGTAGTTGATGATGCTATGTTCAAGTAGTCTGCAATAGGGAACTTTATCTTTTAGGTTAGTTTGGAAAAACAGGACACTTTTGGGCATGCTTTAGAGAATTATTTCAATGTATGCATATAATTTAACTTCTCCAGTATGCATTTGAGTTCATCAGATGTGTTTCAGAGTGGTGGCTGTGTTGCAGGGTGGGGGGAGTGTGTATGTCAGTGAGAGGAGTTAAGGAGTTATGGTGACTTAATCTGCTGTGATTACTATTAAAAAATTCTGGATATCTGTGTATCTGAGTTACGGCTTATTAACATCGTGCAGGTTCAGATTCAGGTTTGGTCTGCTGTTTGCTCTTCATAATGTATCTAACATAGTAGTGACAATAATACCATGAGTTTTCCTGGTACCATAGAGTCAAGCTGTAAAGAGCTGTTAGTTTCAGGATATGACTTGCTACTTGAATTTATTGCAAGAACATCTATCAGTTGAGTTGGCAAAAAGAACAGAACATTCAGAACCTCTGTGTATATTTTACAGGAGATAACTTTTGCTCAAATTGTACTGCCTACAGTGAGAACAAATAACTTTTGAATTCAGTAATTTTGCAATATTTGGCCTGTGGGATGGGGAAATGGTATTTACATTTCAAATTTTAAATTTCCCTAGGCATCTACCACGATGTAGTTATTATTCTTACTCTTGGCATTTGAAGATGATATACAAAGCTAACAAAACATATGTGAAAAGAAGGCAGTCAATTTCATGTGAAGTGCTCTTTGAATCCTCAAGGGGAAGGAATAAATGATGTTTTTGCCAAAAGGAAAATCCCGAGGCAAATCAATGTAAATGTTTCACTGTTAGAGATTCAAAGAGCTCTGAGGTCTTGTAAGGTAATCTCTATTTCAATTCCATCTACAGTTGAATGAGTGTGAGGTCTCCAGCACATCACTTTTCTGTCCAAGAAAAGCAAAGGTCAGCGAAAACTAGAGAGAAGACAACACACGTTAAAATGTAGGGTTAGGTGAGCTAAAGCAAGCCTTGAAATTACGCCTGGTCTGAGGCTCAGGCCTCAGACTTCCACTTAATTGGCTACAGTATTAATTGCATAGTGTACAACTCTTAATTACGGAATCCTTGGAATCGAAGAAAAAAGGCATAGAAAGAATCAGGGGATTCTTTCAAATTAAAAAATAAATAAGATATATTATGAATAAATACTCCCAACGTATTTTTTTAAGTCATGTTCAGACAGATGTTACAAGCAAAACCTTTTCAGTTTGTAGGTAGAAAAAGTGAATGAATATTTCTTAGTGAGATCTCTTTCACTGTGAGGTATTTACTCCAGATAGCTTATAATTATCACTAAGGAGAAGTGCTGTTAACTAATTTATTGGAAGAATGACTAAACATCATGTTACTGTATTTCTGCTTGATACAACTGAGAGCAGCGATGAAATAGTGGATTGCTGTTTAAACCTGCTATACTTTACATCATTTTAACTCAACAAGTGTGTGAGAAAAGCCGGACAGTTTTACTTAATAAAGTGCATACTTAATTGTGTATGTTTGTATTTACAAAATACACTGATAATACTGCATTCTGTCCCTTTGTGCAAATTTTCTACTGTACTCTGAGTGGACAAAAGTAAGCTGCATCCCTGAACTCTGCAGGAAAGCTCACTTACTGACTGCTGTTTATTCTACAGCTAAAAATTGTATCTCTACTCATGCCGATCCATAAACGCACCTGCTTCTCAGTGCAGCTTTCTGTATTTCAGTGTGTGTGTGACCTACGTAAAAACTGTTTTAAGGAAATGCTTATGCTGAGTTTTGAGGTTCACATACATCCAGGAATGTTATTTTGTATTGTTTATTGTTTATTTATATTTATTATTCTACAAAAAAGAAAACTACAAATATTTTACCTTTCTGGAAATAGTTAATGCTGCCATGGAATTGGTGATATTCCTCCAGAAAGACATTATTTCACAGAGAAATGTGAAGTTCTTCCCATACTGCTTGTGACCAGGCGGATTTTGTTGTTGTGTTTTATAACTTTGAGTACAAGTTTCTCAAAGCTAAGAAATATTTGACATAATTCTTAATTGTTGGTTGACAGCAACTGCTTAAGGGCCATCATCCTCTTGTGAACCAGATTTATTTTAATTTACATTAATATTTAGTTTGTTTGTATTTATAAAAAATGTATTATTTCCTACGTTCTCAGTTTATTTGAAATGCAACTGCGTAACTGTATAACTTTGTGAATAATGTGGCAGTTTCATTATATTAGATGTATGTCTTCATATTCCCCAGTGGAGTTAAGGAAGGGCGGAGGGATCTGTAGAGAAGAAAGCGCAAAACTTGCTTCAGAAAGCATTCTTTGTCCTGATCAGGCATTTTATTCCCTGAAGAGGCAGAAAGCTGTCAGAATGAGAATTTGAACAATTAGATGAGAATACTCATGATAGGTTTTTCCACCTGGCTGCCCTGCATGATTGACTTCAGAACTGCTAAATGAACAAACAGTGCCAGTTTGTCAAAGCCCAGGAAAAAGGAAAATTCTACATAATATTTTAGAGAAGGGCTATTTTTTATGAGCATATAGGAGTAACTGTGAAACTGGAATGGGAGACACCCATAATAAACATTATAGTTTAAGTAGGTTGGTATCATTTCTTACCTCCCTCACTGTGTGGAGAAGTACCGTCAGTAGCAAAGCATGCTGTAGAATATATGAAGGAATTTCATATATTCTACAGCATGCTTTGCTGCAAGTTTAGAGTAAAATAAAATTAGCTACCAGAACAGATTTTTCTGTACTTGCTTCAACTTCTAAGTCTATTTTAATTTCACAGTGGCTTCAGAAGAGGTGATAACAATTGATCCCGCTAAAAATCATACTTGAAAACCCTCATTTCCAAAAGCTGTTAATTTCCTAGATGTGTCCAATTAAGTAATTTAGTTTTCAGTGACTGAGGTAGAATAGACTCTTTATTCACCCTCCCTTGATCAAACTTTTACAATAAGTCTGGGGGAGTGTGTATATATACATATAAATAAAATAAAAATTTGGTCCCATATTTATTAACATGAATTCTATGACAAATTGTGATGTACTGGAGTGTTTTTAATATCTCAGATGCTGTAACACATCTCAATCTAATAAAAGGTGGGGAGTTTGATAATAAGAAAGCATTTTTGCTTTGCACCAGGTTGATTCTGACGTGTACTATCAGTCAGTGTGGATATGCTTCCTAGTTGCTCCTTCTCCCTTCTCTTCCTCTCACTGCCATTGGTCAGACAGACCAATGACTCCTTTAAGGAACTGCCAGTTTTGGAGAATGATGTTCTTGCTTAGCTGGTGTTATTTCAGGTTCACTTACTCAGACATCCTGTGGGTTCTAGATAAGTTTAAATTTGTGACCTTGCAAAACTTAGTGCAGTACTTACTTCCTTTTTGCAAGTGTAGGACTTTCATCTCCACATACTGATGAAGGCTTATGCTTTTCAGCATTCTTTTGTCTTTTGGTCATCAGTTAGCAATGTGTAATTCAACTTCTACAGTTTTGTTTATTGAATGTTTCATTTAAGTTTAATGTATTTCAATTTCTACTTCCTGTGAGTTGACTGTATTTCCCCACAGTTTTAATACTTACACCTGAAAGGTTACTGACTTTGATACATGTATAATTTGTCTTAATCTGATCTTTGCTATCGTTCTTTTTTGGCAGAGGTTTACAGGGCTGATTGCAAAGCCACTGTTTTTGAGCTTACTAGCAGAATTGCTCTTTCTTCTTCTTCTACAAATTTTTTCAATAATTTCTCATTAGTTTGTATGTCTGCCTGATTTGCTACATTAGGGATGGAACACTCATTTCATTTTTTCCCCCGGGTTAATTTTCAGCTAGATCTCTCCATCGATCGCTCAAATGTAGCAGTGCTGATGTAAAGTGGGTAGAGCATTGAGCGGCCCAGAGTAGATAACAGTAGGGCCTCAAATTCAGGCAGCAGCTCAGATGCTGCTTATAAATCTCTACTAATAAGTGCACTTACTACTTAAACTATTTCTTGAAAGAAAAATGAAATATCCACTTTGTACAGCTGTCTTTTTTTCTCGCCAGGTGCACCTCAACGGGTGTAGAGAAGTCTATTTTGACTTTAATTATTTTCTACTTCCATATGTGACTTATGAGAAAATGGTGAAATCAAATTAAAACCTTTACTGAAATTGTTGCCTGATCACAGCAAACAAAACAATTGCATTTTCTTTTTCATATCACCTTCGCTTTTTATCCCTGGAGTTTTTTTTTTTTTTGTGTGTGTGTATGTGTTTTATTTCCAAATGCCCATAAATATGTTTTTGTTCAGATATAATCTGAAGGTTTTTTAGTGACTTGAGCAAGACCAATCTATTTTTCTCTGAAACTAAGTAATCATTTCATTTTAATAAAGAATTATCTTTCAGTTCAACTAGCAAAGGGGGAGTGTTATTTGTGACCAAGAGGAGACAATCAGTTTGTAAAAACTCCTTATTTTATACCATTTACACATCTTATATTATCCTGCTTTTTTTTTTTTTTTTTTTTTTTTTTTTTTTTTTTGTGGTGATTTTTTTTTTTTTTTTTNTTTTTTTTAATTCAGTGGTGACTGTGTGTTTTCTTTGATTTTTAAATCTAAGTCTTGAGGGGTCTCTGTTACCTTGGGGTAGTAATTCTACACTCTTGAACATGGGTACTTACTTACTTTTTCCAGATTTTAAGTTCAATCATTGAAATATAAAAAGTGAGATTTCTCATCGTCAATGCTTAGAATAGTTTGGTCACAACAAGAAATGTTTCCTCCTGTTTAAATGTACAAGACAATTGAAGAGCATCTTCTATTAGGAGGTGGGAGGGAGGTATCCTCTAATATGGTTCATGTATTAGAAAAAAAAATTCTATAGTACTGAACAAACATACTCTCAAACTCATTTTTACTTTTGCAACAGAATTAGTAACCAGTTTCCAATGGAGAAAACATAAAATACAGAAACCTGAGTCACTTCTGCTCTCCTACCTGAGGCTTCATTGGTTTGTCAAGTTGCACAACCTGTACTAGACATAAGTCACACCAGTTTCCTTTTGGACTTTAGAATTGGCTTTGTCTTTGTCCGTGGTTGCTGTATTTCCTATGGTTAATAAATGAGAATAGAGCAGAGAGATTGTTCTTGTGCCACTAATAGAGGGAGACAAGCAGTGAATTTCTATGTGCTTTAAGAGGTTATGTTGCAGTAGGTCTAGAGTTCTATAGCAGTTTCTGCTGTTTTTCACCAGCACAACAAACCAAAGAAAAGGTTTGAATTTAAATTAGTAGTAGTTTTAATCAAAACATTTAAATTAAATAAAATTGATGTTAACTGCATTTAAATAAATTAATAGAAAAATGAACTCCTCAATTAAGAATGGTTTATGACTTTGCCAGTTAGACATAACTGATTTGTTCTTGTTGTTTCTCCCAAGGTCTGTAGAAGCATGATGGAACAAATTGGAAATATTTATTTATTTAAATATGGAATTTTTCAAGATCGGGGAGAGTATAACCCTACTTTTGTCACATGATCACATCCTATCCTTCATTAACTGCTTAGATCTTTATTGAATAGAATACTTTATTTATTTGACCCTCAATGGAAATAACTGAATAGTTGTACTGCAATTACGTGGAACCGTTCGACCCATACCTGTGAAATGTAATTTGTGCACTGAAGTTTTTTGAAGGGATTTTTGTAAAACAAACAAACAATGGTGGTTACGCCATCAATAAGGGATTAAAGAAGCCACGCGAAGATCTTGAACCCTTGAAAAACTGTGATTTTATATGCATATGCCTGGAAGTTAAACAGTACTTTTTTTCTATGTGTCTATCAGAAGCCACCTCTTTTCAGTGCTATAGTGATATTATACTGCCTGGTAGGCCAGAAGTTTCTGATCTGTTTTTTTTTTCCCCTTTGTAATTTATTTCCTACTGCTACAGATTCTTGGTTTTGAATAGCTTAGTCTGAAGATGTAATGCCTGGATCAAAGTATTGTGACAGAATAATGATAGGATGTTTTGGAAATATGTTTCTACTGAACCTTGGTAAATGATCTTTCTTAATTTAGGTTTTAAATATTCTTTATAGTTTCTCCTGCCAAAAGATAACTGCTGTCACGTTATGACTCTTTCTGGGAGACAGCAGTATCTTTATTTATGTAAAAAAAACCCCAAACAAACAGAAAAAACATTCTGTTAAAGAATTAGCAGTGAATGGTGAGATGAGAAAGATGAGATGATAATAAGTGACCATCAAAAACTAAACTTTTGTAAAGAAAATTGCAACAAAAGATCGGATTGAGAGAGAGCGCGGTCCTTAACGGAAAATCCGCATATATCTTATATCTCTAGAACTTGCTATTATGATTTCAGTATGAAGTACTGCTAGAGCTTCTTAAAATGCTGTATACAGTATGGTCTGAAAGCAGTTCAAATCAAGCTCACCACTTATAAATAATTGGATTTTTTTTTTTACACCGTTTTAGATTTCATTTGTATTTGATGGTTGCATTACCTATGCTAAATTTCTCAAGTTCAGTTCAAGTGGTGTAAATTCCAAAGACAAAAGGGAATCTAAATTTGCATGTGACAGTAAACTAGGTATTTTTAATGGAGATATCAATTATGGTCAGAATTAGATATTAAGTAGATACTTAACTATTAATAAGATTTTCGTCAAAGAATTTGTAGGATTATGGTAGACATAAATTCTTGAAATGACTTCATTGTGACTCAGTAATACTTTTACTCCAAACCTTCGCTTGAGCAGTTAAGTTAACTAAGAAACATAATTCTGCATTTACTTTAATTGTTAACCTTTCACAAACACAGTGTATTATTATGCGTCACTTGTAGCGACTGTTTATGAAATAATTTTCTGTGTGTGGTTGGTGCTGTGTGGTGTGTTTTTGTCCTCCACCTTGCGGTGGGAAATCCAAATATTGAAGACATGAACAGCTAGTATTTAGTATTGTACTTCCACGTCTTCTTTGCTGCCTGTTGTCCTTATATTGAGATGAAAAATATCTTGAGATGACAGGAATTTCTTGCGAGTCATACAAGATTAGAAGCCAACATCTGTTAATTTTGATTATTATTAAGCATTTTTATTAATAATCATTTTCAGACAGAGATGACTCTCACTAGGTTTTGCATTCCTGTCTATTTATTTGCTCATCTGATGAGACTGATTCCAGTATCCACTAACAATAGAGATTAGAAATTATCAAGAGAGTGGTGAGAAGGTAAAAACTAATTGCTTAAGATGGTATTTGCTGCATGGCGGTTGATTCCGTGGTTTGGATGTGAAACTTGTAGGTTGCAGTTTTGAACATCCTGCAGGGATTTAGTCCTGATTGCCAAAATCTGCTCTAAGAGCCTGCTAAGACTGGAATGCTTGGACTTAACGTGGCAGAATACCAACATGGTGACCTGGTGAATCTGGTCAGCCTTCTTTAGGTTGAGTGTATTGGCTAGGATTTTGTCATCCTGTGGGGATATTTGAATTGTTTGCAATCTATTTAGTGACTGCTGGCTTTTTTTTTTTTTTTTTTTTTTTTTTTTTTTTGTGCAGCTGCTGCACTTTTGCTTACCACCTTTTCCCTCTCAGCCTCCATTGGCAATGTGGGAAAGCACAAAAATTCTAATGTCCCTCATTAGTATGCTTCTGCAGTTCACAACCCACTTACCAAACTGACAGATAAGAATCTTATTGTTAATAGAGCAGTTTGTGGCAAATGCTGTAAGTTAACAAAGCTTGCCGTTGGGAGTTGTATTTTGGACCAAGTTCTTGATGAATTGTTACTGCAGTGAAATTTAGGAGTATATAATGAAGTAAAGCACAGATCAACAAGATACAAATTTACATGACTTGACCATGAGCAGTTATGTGTTAGAATTATGCTTCTGCACAACTACTCTTTTGAATTTTGTGTTTCAGATTAATACTTAAATACGAACAATCTCTCCTGATCTACTTGCATGGTATTGAAAAGATGTAGTTTTTTCTTTAATTTTCTGCCGCTTTTCTGGTGATTTTATTTGCCTCAGCATTCTACTCAAGTTTCCAAGAAATGAGTTAAGCAATTCTGGACAATCTTACAAGTTTCTATAGTGCTATTCACTTTTAGCTTATAATTTTATTTTAAGCTTTTCTTTAGACTGAATGAAGCAGGAAACTAAAAGACCTTAGAAATATTTACTAAATAAAGCAGCGCGTTTCAGTTCTTTGTGCAGAGATCTTTATAATGATTTAGCTGTTGTTCTTCTGAACATGTTATGAAACCTATGTTTTAGATAATCTCTGTATTTTTGAGAAGCGTGGTGGCTGAATTGCAGAAACAGAAACTGTGTACAGTGCCTAAAGAAAGTCATGCAGTGTTATGTACGGGCAGCTGGAAGTGATCACTGAACAAACCTGATTTTTTTGTTCTTAGCCTCTTGAATCTACTGTAAATCTTGAAGTTCAGAAATTCTATTGTCAAAACTTTCATAGCTTCTAAGCATACGAATTTCATTCCTCTGTTGCTTTTGAATATGGATCTCTGCCATCAGATTGCTTATGTGGTTTCATCAATCACAGAAGTGTTTTTATACTTTGGAGACCTAGGCTTTGATTTTTTTTTTTTGTAGTATGAAATACCACATCAGCTTCCCATCAGCCTCAAGGAATGATTTCCCACTATTTTAGTTGTGCAAGTTCTTGCAGTGCCATAAGGGATTTCAGGATTAAATATCAGCAATATTGAACCAAAATCTGACCTTTAAAACTACTATAAATGTTGCTAAATAAATATTCACATTAATATTTTACTAATATTATCCCATATTTAAAAGTTCAAAATTTAACTCCTGGCAGTCATTAATTCACCAGAGTATAAACCAAGAGGTTTCATAGCAGTAGAAGTTAAATACTTTACTTGAAGTACCTGATTCCTTACTGTTTGTGTTCCATTTCCTCGTTGTTTTTTTTTTTTTAATTTTTATTTTTTTTACAAAATAGATAGCTGATGTTTTGAAATTATTCTTTAGGATAATTCAGTGCCTTCAGAGTGGACCTTTGAAATGATACACTTTCAAGATTCATAGTCCAGAGCTGAGTTCAAAACACTTGGTACTGAGATCAACCCACCCTTTATTTTGATTTAATGGTCTTTAATTCTGAACCAGTAATAAAATGGAGGGAGGGTTTGGGCCATCTGGTCAAGACAAGATGGAAATGGGGACAAACAATACAGCTGCTTCTCTTACAGTGAACAGCACGCACAAAAGCAGAAACATTTCATTGGAGGATCACAGTAGTCAGAATTACAGTAATTGGGGAATCACAGGTAAGGAAGTTTGACTATTGCCTAAGTACCTACACATCAGAGATAATATGCCTTAGTTGGCATTGTAGCTCTAGTCTAAATAGCAATTTCAATCTGGATGTAATTTGACCTGTCTTGTTTTACTCTTCTGGCTAGGCTGTGGATGCATTGCTGGATTCTATATTTGATAAGCTAAGCCTGTCACTTTCTCAGGTTATTGTTTAAATCTAATTAGCCAGACTGACTTAGAACAGATGTGGATTTGCCCTGAGTTGTGGGCTCTCACTTTTCTTTGTTTTATTCAAGGAGCACAGAACAGATTAACAAGTTAGTTTTGCTTCCACCTCAAAATTTTATTTAGATTTTTAGTTCACTTCTAATAAAACAACATCAAAATATTAAACGAGTAGATTGTTCAGAGCTTTGGGACAATTGTTTTCTTATTAAAAAAAGACTGAGAAGCAACAATCTGAAAGGTTAATTCTGGTAAAAAGATAGAAGTGAAATCCCTTGCAAAATTGTAATGTGAAGAATGATATCTATCAATGTCTACAGACAGAAGTACTTAGAAAATTTGCATTTAAGAGTGCATAATACAGAGTGATAAAGTAACTGACAATTGAAAAATGCAGTATTCACCTCTAATTTAATTTTTGTAATGATGTAGATCATTATCAGACATGTATTTTCATAGAATAGTGATAGAAGCCATGAGAAAAAGTATTTATCATTCTTAAAATATTTTGTTGATGCTGCTATTGGAATGTTCTGTTCCATGCTGGTGTATCAGAAGACATGGATATGGGGAAATGTTTCATTCTCTTTGATTATTTGCTTTAAGTAGACTGCTCAGTCCACTCTCAGTTTAGTACTCCCTGTTTAAAACTTGGTGTTGACACATGCTTTTGGTTACTTGAGTCTCCAAATGTTTAACAGCACACCTACAGTGTACTGTGAATTCCTTGGCAACTATTAACATTCAGTCTGTTGTTGCTTCTTGGCGTATTGTATAACCTGAGCTGTATTCCACTTACACTGTCTTTCTGCTGACTTAGAACTTGTATGGTATTTCTACATGGGTAAAGAATAAAATTTACTAAGAAGTCATATTTTAGGAAGAAGAGCCCACCCTATCTCATTTCATAATTTTTTGAAAACCACTTAGAAGGTGTGAGCAAGATTTTCCTGTATTTTCAAAAATATAGCATTTCCCTTTAGAATCTTTGTTAATTAATCACCCCATAAAATAATTTGGATGTTTTCCCCAGTATTGTAATGGAATTATCTTTACCAGCAACATAGAATCATACTTGTTCTCTCAAGAATTATTATGGAATATCCTGTTATGCTACATAACATCAGATAGATACAGGTCAGATTGTTGGTGGAATACTTAACCATATGATTTTGATTAAAAACTGAAACAAGCATCTTGCACCATTACAGGATTAAAGCAAGTTAGTTAAGCAGTAAGGCGGTCCCTGTATTAAGATGTGGATATCTTCGTGTGTAATGAAGTGAAATTTTCAGGAGCTAATTAATTTTAAATTCAGAAATATATCAGTAAATATACTGAAGATCTGGAATAGCTGCTGGTTTTGCATATTGGTCGTCTTTTCATGTTCCTTGCAGCATATCTGTACCTTATAATGAGTTGCTGCATTTTGTACATAATGTACAATAAGTATTAATGAAGTACGAGTGGCATATAATTATTTGCAATGAAATGGATCAAAATAATAGTAAGTGTCTTCTGACACTTATCAGAATATAACAGAGATACAGAGGCAGTTTTCAGGTACCTCTTAGCTGAAAGCCAATTTAACATTGCCTATTATGACTCATAGGTATCTTTGCTCTTTGCTTCCATTAAATGGTTTGCTGCCTTTGGCAGTTCCAGTCTTCTTTGTGAGACTAAAAATATCTCATCTCTCAAAAGTGGTTTTGAAGACTGACTGATGCTTTGTTGGGAGCCTTTTCATTTATTTATTTATTTTTAAGTAATCTTAGATTTTTTTTTCTTTCCTCTCTCTTCCTATGTTCTTGTATAACATTCCTCTTCTTCTGTACTTAAACCTGTTTTGTGTTGGTACACCTTTGTTGTTGGAGCTTTTAAGATTTCCAATTTTTGTGTAAAAATAAAATCAGGAAAGAGTTTTAAGTTTTTAAAGAAAATGCAGATCTTTGTTCTCTGGAACCAGGAAAGTGTTGATGGCAGTATCCACTGATGCCGAGAAATCCGACATAGTGACTTGACACACCAATGAAATATGTCAAGCAGCTATTCCCTTTATTACAGCGCTGGGTGCATGGGGGATCTCTCCACCAAACATGCACACCAAATAGAGAAACGACTACACATCTAAAGGCATAATACATTAATATTCATTACATTCCACAGATGGACAGAAATTCCAAAGTGAGTGACATTTCCGGTGGTAAATTTCCAGATGTTAAAGGGATTACATTATGTCGCCAGCAAATCTGCCTCCTTATCTTCACAGACTTCCCCACTAAGTTGCAAACAGCAATTCCACTTATCTTACCTGGACCATCCATTGTGTTGTAAACAACCACCCTACACACCGTTGTGTTGTCCTTATCTTCATGGGACCACCCTTGTATTGAGTTGCAAACAGCAGCTCTCTTCAGCAGTACCTGTGTTTCTATGGTCCCTGAGTTTCTTCCGAAAGTTTCCTGTTTGCTCAAACTGTGATGCCTAGTTTAGATTTAATCCAATTCAATTCCTTGATTCACCACAGTGTGAAATAGACAGATAATCTGAAGGAAAGTGCTGTGAGCGCTCTGGGACAGCAGAGACATGCAATATGTAATCAGGCCCATGAGTTCTTCTGAGTAATGAACAATTCCTTTGCAATTAAACTAGTCAGTTACAGCAATATCAGATGAGGTTTATCGTGGTTATAGTGGTGTATAATCTGATATAATTCCTAGAAAGTGTATCTTGAGGTTAGGAAATAACGTAGTCCCGTCATCCTGCTGCTTCTTTGAACATTTACAATTAGAAGCACCTGATAATGTTTATGGAATATGTTAAATCTGAGTTTTTTAAAGTTAAGTGCTTTTTGTGATGACAGATCAGATTTTTGTGTCTATTTATTTGAAGCAATTATCTATGTTATGGTATTAGTTTATAAAACAAAGAGTGAGATTAGACGCAGAAACTTTATCTACAGTCTTACATTTTCATCAAAAGGTAATTTAAGTGATTTTTCTCAATATTTTTTCCTGGTTTTAATGTTGGATGATTTTCAAGAGAACGGAATACATGAATTAAAGCAAGAATCAGTAGCTTTGAAAATTAAACATTCTGGTATTCTATTTTCCTGTCGTTAATTTAACAGAGGAAAAAGAAGTATTTGAAATGACTTCCTTATTAGCACAACCTTCTACCTGTGTATACAAAAATCTGTTTTGTACACATTAAGAATAAGCTAATGTTATAAATTTAAAACGTGGGGGAAGAAGTCAGTATACTTACATGTGGTGCGTTTATGAGCATTGTAACAGGAGAACATCAGACTATTTCTGAGGCCTAATTGAACTGTTATTTAAAAAAAAAAATCCCCAGACTCACAGGGGCAGTAAACTTCATTCATCAGCATGTGAAAGAGGAATTTCTTGTCATACTTTCTCAAAGAGATTGAATTTGTCAAAAAAATATTTTTAAAAGCTGTAGTATTAAAACCTGCTGCTCCTCTTTTGCCACTGGGGTAAAAGGATAATTAGAAATTTAAAGGGAGGGAAACTGTAGCTAGCGGAAGAACAACCAGAATTACTCTTTCAGGATCTGGTGTAAACACAGAGATGTTATCTGTATCACTTAACTGTTTTAAGTGTTAGATGTATAAGCCTTTTTTTTCCCACTTGTTATCAGATTTTACCAAACCTATCTTTTGGCATTTCAGCTAAGTAGTCAGATTCTTGAGGAGATTAACCCAAATCACACTGTTAGTGACTTTTAAAACGTTGTGGATTAGGTGAGAAGCACTGCAGCTTTTAAATAGAAGGTGGGGTTACAGTGTGGGTACAGCACCACTTTCTGGCCTCGGTACCTCTGCAGGGAAAGCTGGTGAGGGCTCACAGATGAAAACAGACTTGATCCCAAATGCCTGGTTGGTGCTTTCAGGGAGATGCCAAATTACCTGGGTTAATACCAACCTCAGCTGTACTGGAAACACAAGGAAACTGTGCGGACCTGAGGGGAATATTAATTAGCACTAGCACACCTACCGTTCTGTCTGGAGTACTTAATTGTGTTAGCCCAGATGGGAACAGTGATTCATAAAACAGAATTTAATGACTGTATAAGAAGGATGGTTGTGAATATGTACATAAATTAATCCCTGGAGTAATTTCTCTGTAAGATGAAATAGGGAGTATTTCTGCAGGTTTAGCTTAGTCTCACATACTAATTAAGCCTTTTTAATTTTTTTTAATTTTTTAACATAAAAAAAAAACACCAAAAAACAAAAAAACAACGATATTATGTAGTTAGTGTTTTTTTTTTTTTCCTTAAATACATGACCAGCTTCTTG
>VXAB01001077.1:351674-365213 GCA_013399175.1 Odontophorus gujanensis
TTTTGTGTGTTTTTTTTTTTTTTTTTTTTTTTTTTTTAACTTAGACTTCTTTAGAGATAAAAAATGTGTTCTTTTTAAAATTGGTTTCTGAAAGCTTATACTTAATTCTTCGTAGCGGAATTGTGAAAAATGCCTCAGGAAACTGAGATCAGATCTTTTTAGTTAGTGAATGTGCACTGTAAAATTCTTTCAAGTTCTTCCAAACTTCCATCCTAAAGCAAAAAATGTTTGAAAAAATGATGAATATCTGCAATGCATACCCTAAAACTCTTAACCTTTTACAGTCACGAAACTACAGCAGTGTGGTAACCTGGAGGAAAAGGGCTGCTAGTTAATTGTACATTTGGTTGTGCCTAGTCCATTTGCTAATGCTAACAAAGAATGACCTAATCCTCCTGTTATCAGTAGACATTAAACCCTTATGGAAAACTGTCTGTGTGAAACCTGAATATTTATTGGAGTTTTTGTTTATAGGTTTGTTTTTAAAAGCTTTTCTACTGACGTTCTTCCTCATGACATTCAGAATCATCGTATAGAAACAATTTTGTAGGACTTTTTCTTTTTAAAGGTGTATAAATGCATATTCTTTTTTCTTATGTATATAAATAAATTTCCATTCAGCAAGCAAGTGTTTTGATATTTTTGGATTAGTATATGAGAAACTGCTTTAATATATGTGTTTAGTGCCAATGGCATATCTGGAAAGCTTACTCTTTGTCAACAGTCCAAATCATAAAGTAGTCTACCGAAATCATATGTTTTATTTCTGTCAAAATACGAAGTATATTATATGCTATCACAGCAGTACTATATCAATCAGTTTTAAAAAATCTTCTGTAAATAATACTATATTATCTCATTAGGTCTAAAGGTCCCTTTTTTGGTGGTTATGCAGAGAGAATAGAGAAGAAACACTAAGACTCTCAGAAGTTAGAAATGCATTTGCTTAGTAATTTATTGTGTTTGCAGCATGTTGTAAAATGTGTTTAATAATGAATAGGCCCAGAGGAAGCTATGGAGACTGTAATGGTGAAGTGGCCAGAGACTTAAGTGCTTCTTCTACTTCACAGATTAATCTTTCTCTGTGACAAAATTGAAAAAGAATATTTTCAGCTTCCGGTGACAGTTTTCAACCTAATATATCTAACTACCTTGAGTCTTTCTCTTTCCACAAAAGCTTCCATCTGTTTCACAACTGGCAACTAAAGTTGGCATTCCAACAATAGCACTGTATTATTTTTATTTAATATTTATTTATTTAACAAAGTGATAGATTTGCCAATCAGTGCCCTATTGTGTAATGTGATATAAAACTCATAGCAAAAGGCATCTGCTGCCTATGAGGTATTCAGACTTTCTTGGACAAACTGGGCAAAAAAGTACTTCTGGCAAGTTTAAAGGTTTTTGTTTACATTTAGTGGTTTATTTTTGATGTGATGACAACAACAACTTCCTGCATCAGATTTACAGAGGGCTGTTATGGGTTGGCTTTTCTTTCTTTTGCTCAAACTGTTCTTAGTTCTGTATGTACACCACAGTTATTAAAAGTTCAGTGTCTCCTTTACTGTTGTGCTCAAACTTACTTCTTTATTTATTCACGTACTTACTGCCTTGTTTTAGCCCTGTAGCAGAAGTGCTAAGTCATGGCTTAGCATGAGGTCAGCCTCTTCTCTTGTGAAACTTGTGGTGCAACTAGAGGGAATGGCATTAAGTTGTTCCTGGGAAGATTCAGGGTGGATGATAGGACATGTTAATTTTCCAGAAGAGTGGTCAGGCATTGGAATGGATGCCCAGGGAGGTGGTGGTGTCATCAACCCTGGAGGTGTTAGATATTTAGATGTTGTGTTGAGGAATGTGGTTTAGTGAGAACTATTGGTGATGTATGGTTGGATTGGATGGTCTTGTAGGTCTTTTCCAACTTTGGTGATTGGATGAAATAGTGATTGAGCACCTGGTGGGAAAGAATGGCCAACCCAGGGGAGCTCAGGTGCATGCAATACAATGCACCTGTGTGACTGGAAGGGGTGGAGCCAGGATCCACTCCTTCCCAGACCACATTTAAAGGTTGGCAGTGGAGGTAAGGATATCTCACTGGAGATCCCTGTGGCCTTCTAAATGTAAGCAGCTTCTTTCCTCTATTTCTGTGCCTACAGCTGTTGAATTTGGGCAAGATCTCTCTTGCTTCAGCCTATGATCTTGCTGTTTTGCTGTCATTGATGCAGTTTCCATCACATTACAAGTTCCAATCTTGCTTCCCAGTAGCATCTTTTTATACCACTTTCTAGGTCAGACTGTTTTACACACCTCTCATTATTTCCCCTAGGCTTGTTGTTACCCAGTGACCTCTTTTTATATGCATCTCTGTATATCCTTTCAGTGTTGGTTGTACAGCGTTTTTTACCTGTGATCACCTGTAGAGGTGGAGAATGTGTCTTTGTACAGATTTGAATACAGTTTTATTTGCTCAAATGAGTTGTAACTATTTTTTTCTGTTGTCTGAAATACTGCCATCACTTTCCCTGTGAACTGTGGAGTGTTGAATGTATGTTAAAGCAAGCTTCTGGAAGTGTAGGACTGTAAAGTAATTGATAATGTGATTATCAGTCTCTCTTTCTGTTTTATTTTACTTGGTTAATAATTCTCTATAAATTTGCACGAGGAAGAAGAGAGGTGCATCATGTTTTTGGAATGATTGTGGAAGGTGGCTGCATTAGATATACAGCTTAAAAATTATTATGAACCAACAGAAGTGTGTTAATATTATGAGCAGTGGTACGACAGCAGAAAGGGAAAATATGAAACAGATGTACCATATGTTACTGTGTTTGTTTTATAGAATAAAACCATGGGATAGATGTGCTATTCATAATGTAAATTTTATTTCTTTTTACAAGAGTTGGGGGAAGCCCCGATTACATATTTGAGATTCATTTAGAAGAATAATGTTTATGCCTGGATATGCTGTTTACAGCACTGTAATCATTCAGGATTATTTTTTTTGCATTCTTTGATGTGATTTTTAGTAGTTGTGAAGGCCCTCAACTGTGCCTCAGCACCCCCAAAGAACTGTAACAAACATTAGTTGAAAAAGAAGAATGTATCATCCAATGTACGTGTATTCCATGAATGGGAGAAGACTCAAAGTCTCTGTTATTGTATTTATTGACACTACAAATGTCCTAATTTCAGTCAGTTTTGTTGGGAATATAGTTGTAAATTAATCTTGTTCAATTATTCAGTTATCTTCTGAATCAACTTTTAAATTAACTGGGCAAACTACTGGAACTCTGACAAATAAGCAGGAACAACATCTGTTTCACATTATTTTTTATTTTAAAAAGGATTGATGAACAATTTAAGACAGGAAACTCATTGTTCTGCCTCAAATTTTAACTGCAATGAATGCCTTAAATCTTGAATCAATACAATCTGTTGGTAAGTACAGCACGATTACCTTTCTATGACTTAAATTTGTCAGAATGAATTGTCAATTTTCAATCACTGAGACAAGTTCTTAAAAAAACAAACAAACAAAAAACCCAACAAAACTCACACAAGTGTATTTAGACTAAAAAACATAGATTGCTAGGAAATAATCCATCATTTTCATTTTTGCAATTCTGCAATTCTAAGTAAAACTAAGTAATCTAGGGGCTTCCTTTTAAATAGGAAATTGAAAGCTGCATAATCTTTCACTTTTTCTTGGGGGAACATGCAGAGGGAAAACTTGCAAACAAACAAAAACTGCAGTCAAATGCATCTGAATTTTTGCAGGCAGGAAGTGATTGTTAGTTTTAAACCAGATACAGCAATGGTGGATCACTGCCAATGTCTCTCTACTCCTTAGAGTTCTTTCTTTATATCTCTGTGGGTTTTGGTTTCCAATGTGCAGAGGAAGGATGTGGAATTCTTGGAGAGTGTTCAGAGGAGGGCGACGATGATAAGAGGATTGGAGCACCTCTCCTATGATGAAAGGTTGAGGGAGTTGGGATTGTTTAACTTGGAGAAGAGAGAGCTCTGGGGAGACCTCATTGTGATCTTCCAGTATTTGAAAGGAGCTTACAGACAGGAAGGGGGGGTGACTTTTTATGCAGGTAGGTAGTGACAGGACAACAGGGAATGGATTTAAACTGAAAGGTGATTTAGGTTAGTTGTAGGAAGAAATTCTTCACTTGGAGGGTGGTGAGGCGCTTGGAACAGGCTGCCCAGAGAACTTCTGGATGCCCTCTCTCTGGAAGCATTCAAGACCAGGCTTGATGGGTAGTATGATCTAGTTAGTGGTTGGCACCTCTTACACGTGATAGGCAGGCTGGAAGTAGATAATCTTTGAGGTCCCTTCCAGCTCAAGCCATTCTATGAATCTGTGTAAAAATCCTGCTGCTGATATCCCAGTATTAAGTGCTGTATATTCATAACATTTTGATCATGAAAAGGTTTTTTCAAAATCACCTACCAGAATCTCTAAGAAGAACTAATCTGATATGAAATGATTCCATCACATGCATTAATTACTTGTAGAATAACTCTCATGAAATAATAGGTTTGAAATGGATCAGGGAGATCACTTATGGTGTTAAAGAGCTATCTCCTTTGTGAAATATACTCATTAATTATCCTGAAAAGGGGGTAACAGTGTGGTTGTCAGCTGCTGCTCTTAATCAGAGTAATGACTGACAAGAAAGACTTGCAGAGGGATGCTGAATGAATTTGTGATGAAAGTGCAAATGAAATTCAATACTGATGAAGGTATTGACCTGAGGGAAAGAAAAATAATCCTAAATTTATAAAGACAGTGACGTTCTCTGGATTATTAGTACACAAGAAAGAGGTCTTGAGTTATTTCAGATTTTCTACCAAAATGTTCAGCGTACGTATTGAGTATAGTGATAATTAAGAAAGGAATGACAAGAAAACTGGGGAGCACTACTGTGATACTTTATTTTGTAACTATCCTGAATTCTTTGCCAATTCAGATCCACTTCATCTGGAAAGATATGGTAGAACTAGAGAAGGTACAGCTGTGAAAGGAAGGAAAGATGAACAAAAATATGGAATAGCTTATTTATTAGTTTGAATAGGTCTGCTAAAGCTGGAAAAGCAATGAGAGAACTGGAAAGTAGGTAGAAATCTGCAGGAGTCTGAACAGCATTCAAGGAGGGGGAAAATAATAGGACTAACTGAAATTTCTCCTGAAATGAGAATCAGGAAATACCAAATAGAAGGAAGCATATTTGGAATTAGTAAAAAGACATTAAAACAAAAGACTGGTAGCTCACTGTTATAAGGCTTTGCCTGCTGCAGATTTAAAAAGTCATTAGATTTATAAAAGTCCTTCAAGGACTAATAAGCACATAGATCCCCAGTCTGGATCTATAACTTCCTTAAACTGAAGACTACTGGAAAATGCTTATGCATCGTATACTGTTCCCTGGGCATCCAGAATGGGACAGTTGTTGAATCCAGTACAAAAACATCTTGTAGTGACTGACTGATGAGCCCTGCTGTTGTTCCTTGCCCTCATTTAAAAGGTGTTTCAAACATCCTTTTTTCTTCTTTCATTGGATATATAAAAAGTTTTATCATGAGATGATACCATCATAATACTTTCTATAAAAGCACATTGAAAAAGGGAGTATAAGTTGTATTTGAGCTATATTTGAACTGCAGTTACCCCTCCCTTTGTGTAAGTTTAAAAGATGAATCACCTGTGTGGACTGTATTGCAAACCTCTTAGTGGTCTTAAAGAACAGAATGATCAGAGTCATAAATAAAATGAGGTCAACAGTGAATGGTGACATCTTCTGCTCAAATCCATCAGCCTGTGTTCCAGACGTTCTTTCATTCTGGTTCTCTCAACCAGGGAATTCGTCCTCCAAATTAAAAGGAAAAAGTGCCAGAAGGCCTTCTCTGTCTGGAACCATGGTCACAGTGAAGCTAAACTTACTGTCAGCAAACTTGGAACATGAGTTCCTCTGCTCTCAAGCAGATCGTATTAACTCACTTCAGCAGAGCTGTTCAAATAGTAAATAAGCCAATAAATTGATCTTTAAGCAAGAGTTGCATTTTTTCAAATATATTTCACATCAACACTGACAAGTAGATCAGTTACAGAATGTTTTAGGGGGCAGTACTTTTGTATTTAATAAAGGTTAGACTTGTATTAGGGAAGATAGAAATGTTGAGGTATATCAACAGTATCTGGTCAGGATTACTTTGACCTTTATAAGGAAAGCATTATTTCAGTATGTACTAGTTCTCTTAGAAAACTTCAGAAATGACTCAGATTTGTCTTATGAGTTTGAATCAAGAAAGTAATATCCTGTTCAAAGAAGCATTACCTTTAAAATCAAAGACCAAAACCATTTTCTCTTCCTACAATTACATGAATAAGTACGTTTTGACATTTTAAAATGTAAATTTAGATTTTTTTTTCTCCTTCCCACTGAGGAGAAAGAACCAGTGTATTATGACAGCAAAAATATCAGTGTTCTGGTTAATTACGTTGTGTTACTGCAAATATTCTCATTACTTCTCCTGAAAAAAATTTCGTGAGTTAGTGAAAATATGCTACACTTGGATAATATTCATAGATAGAAACAATACATTGATTCATTTATTGAATAGGTTTGTCAGATGCTGGCAGTGAATCAGGTTTTGGGGCAAAGAATAAATATATCTGTTCTATAAATGCATCTAAATGTGGCCTTCTGATATTAATCCCATACAATTGAATTCTAATATAATGGAAGCTAAAAGCACTTTATTTTGTCTTTATTTTGTAGATCAGTATGTAGCTATCAAACTCCTGTCTCCTGGTCCACTTTCATCCCAACTCTGTTGTCAACAGCCTTTTGAAAATTGATTTGGTATAGAAGAATAAGTGAATGATGCTGCACAATAATTCTAGGAAAGCTTGTTGAATATATGGATCTTAATAAATTATATAGATCTTATATATTATAAAATATAAATTATAAAATCAAAATTATATAGAGCTTATTAAATATGACTTATTCTTTAATTCAAGGTAAGATGACACATATTGCTGAGCAGGACTTAGGCTTTAACATCAGGTTCAGTGAAGTTTTTGGGACTTCTTTGTTACACTACACAAGGGAATACCTGTCAACTTGTTCCCTTGAACAGCTGTTGCTTTTTCTTCCTAGCTGTTATATGGAAAAAAACCCACAAAAGCAAGGTGTTGAAAGATTCTACAGAAAAACAAATGTTACTGCAGTGTCCATTTAATTATAAACTAATCAAATGTGTTTATTTTCTTTGTTTTCTGTGATGTCTGGAACAATTTTCATCTTTATCCTGTTTAGCAATAGTTAAAAGGAGTAGCTGGCTGAAGACTTTTCACTTGGCAGGTAAAGGTTTGCTGTTACTCTCTAAGGAGGTCAGGGTATTTTTAATTTTATCATTCCTAGAATTTATCCTCTATGGCCCAGCTCAGTTAAACCTCCTGTGGGAAAAGTCTTAGAGCAAGAAAAGTATCCTCAACAAATAAGAATATAAGACTACACAAAACTAATTCTTTTTTTCCTGTTTTCCACCTCCTGCCAAGTATTTCTTGTAATGTAGAGTAATCTGAAGAATAGTTGCTTGGAAATACTGTTTGTTTATTACCATTTAATTATGGTTTACCAATATTTTCTTGCTCTAGAGAGGAAAAAGATGGAACAAGTGAGAGCTGTAAGCTCACAAACAAGAAAACTGTGAACTTGATGTGGGCCTGAAAGTTACAGAAATATTTTGATTCTTTGAGAGGGTTATTTTTTCCTTCTCTGTGCTATTGAGGAGAATCAGCAGAACTCTACAGTGATGACAGCATCTCTTGTTTTTCTTCCTAAGGAAATTCTGACCAGTGGCCTGTGTGGATATCCCACTGTTTTGTCTCAGAATTAACCTTCAGTTCCTCCTTGTGCAAATACAAGTGATTTGAATAGATTATGCTGTAACAAATAGGCAGTTTCTAGGAGTTTAATTCCATAAGAGATGTTCACATTTTACTCAAGCTAACAAGATTTTCATGTATAAATGTGCATGCAGAGAGGAGTATGTTTTTGGAATGGTTGGCTTTTACTTCCTAATGTAATCCATAACTTTTTTTTTTTTAAAGTGCTTATGATCTTGTTTAGAAGTTGTATTTTTTATTTATTTATTTTAATAAATATTCATTTTAGTGAAATGTTTTGGAACAGAGAGGATGGAATGATTATTCACATCGTCATACCTGGGTATTTGATTCATGAAGAATATTGATACCACTTTGGATTTTTGTAGGCTCTTCTAGGTTGTTTATCAAAGAAAAAAATCAGAAGTTCATTGTGTGTTTTACTAAGGTTTATGGCAGTGGAGGTGAGAGAATGCTATTTTAAAGTACACTTTTCTATAAAGATTTTTTTACTCTGAAACTCCAGGGGGAAAAAAAGTGGCCTAGACTTTGGACTTTACTTTCTTTTAGCAGAAAAAATTCAATTTCCAGTACTGAACCTGAGTTACCAATACAGTAGGGAAGATGAGAATCTTTGTAACAGATGAATTGTGGAAGCTGCACAAGTTATTTCTGTAAGAAGGTAGTATGGAGTGAAGGGAATAGGAATGGAAAAAAAGGATATGTGGAGCACTGGATTGAGCACTAACAAGGTCTATTTTCCATTGGAAGTGATAGCAAGTGGTTCACTGTATCACTGAATTTTGATTTAGGAAGTGCTATAAAAAATGATATAAAATATGCCTAGTTGAGCTTGCAGCAATTTGGTTCACCAGTGCAGATATCAATGAGACCAATGTCATGTAAGTAAAATTAGTATTTTTAAATGTAATTGTTCTTGATTTTATTTTTTCTAATAGAGTAGGGTAAATTAATGATAATACAGAGGCACTGAAGAAGGAAAACCATGAAAGAATGGTAGAGTTGTATCCTGTTTTGTCTGAGATAATGATTTTAAGACTTGACAAAAGGACAGTATTTCGTTGGCTTCCCCTGTTCCCTTCTGTAATCAATCAGCCTCTCCAGCAGCTACAGGAATTGATCACATGAAAAAAGAAAAATAGAGCCTGCAATGCAGTTTTCACTGCCATCATTCTACCAAGTGTTCCTGATAGAGATAAAACATTTTGTAACAACTTATAAATTCCATTTTATTTCCACTTTTATGCCTTTTGTTCGTCTTTCCTCCATTCTTTGATCATGCTTTTACCCGCCGAGTCCTTTTCACCCCTTTGAACGCTCTGGCTGTTTTGATTTTTGCACCTTAGTGACTGACAGCTACATACCATGATGGGGTCCCAATAAATTGTGTAGAAATATCTTTTACTAAATGAGCAGAAAAAAAAGCTTACTTTTTTTTTTGAAGCAACTTTGTCTTCTCCCTGCATATCCAGTTGGAAATAAGTAAATTAGCTTGTGATCATCTGTCTACTTGGCAGTTTCAGCAGCAATTTGACCCACAGGTGGCAAACAGATCAATCTATTTTGAAGCACAAGAGAACAATGTCATGTCTTTCACAGAGATTTCTCTGTGCACCACTAAGAAAACATCATCTCATTAGAACATTACTGTTAGTTAACCAGCTCTCCTATGGTCTCATATTTTTTAGGAGTATGTACAGGCTTGCCTCCTTGGGCTAATAGGATTCTAACATGAAGAAGCTTGGACAATACTAACAGAATTTAAATCATTGTACTGTGTTTTTTTTTTTTTCAGTTAAAAAACAGAACAAAGCTGCAGTTTCCTTCAGGAGCATTGTTCTCTTACACCATACTGAAGGATTTAGGATTCAAACTTATTTTTGATTTGTAGTGACTGGTGAAAGTTCTCACTTGTCATAGATTATGTCCTCTAGAATTCCCTCTGGAAGTTTTGCATTTTGGTCACCTGAATATAATCAAGGTTTAATCCAGAGATTTATGGCACCGATTTTATACCTCAAGGAACATCTGTGTTACTGTACAACTGATAGAGGTTGGCACAGATGCATTTACTTCTTTAAATTAGTGGGGAAAGGAAGTGATAGGAGATATAGCATAGATTCATAGATGCATTAGGTTGGAAAGGACCTACAAGATCATCTAGTCCAACCATCCTCCTATCACCATCCCTACCCACTAAACTACTAAATCAAATCCCTTAGCACCTCATCTAAACGCTTCTTGAACAGCGCTAGGGATGGTGCCTCAACCACCTCCCTAGGCAGGCCATTCCAGTGCCTGACCACTCTTTCAGAGAAAAAGTTTCTCCTCAAATCTAATCTAAATCTTCCTTGGCGCAACTTGTGGCCATTCCCTCTCGTCCTGTCACTAGTAATCTGGGAGAAGAGGCTGACCCCCTCCTCACCACAGCCCCCCTTCAGGAAGTGGTAGAGTGCAATAAGGTCCCCTCTGAGCCTCCTTTTCTCCAGACTAAACAATCCCAGCTCCCTCAGCCGCTCCTCATAAGACTTGTGCTCCAGACCCCTCACCAGTTTTGTTGCCCTTCTCTGAACACGCTCCAGGGCCTCAATGTCTTTCTTGTAGTGAGGGGCCCAAAACTGAACACAGTACTCGAGGTGCGGCCGCACCAGAGCTGAGTACAGGGGGATGATCACCTCCCTGCTCCTGCTGGCTACACTATTTCTATTACAAGCCAGGATGCCGTTGGTCTTCTTGGCCACCTGGGCACACTACCGGCTCAAGTTAAGCCGAGCATCAACCAACACCCCCAGGTCCCTTTCCTCTATGCAGTCTTCAAGCCATTCTGCCCCAAGCCTATAGCATTGCATGGGGTTATTGTGGCCAAAGTGCAGGACCCGGCACTTGGCCTTATTGAACCTCATCCCATTGATCTCAGCCCAGCTATTCAGCCTATCCAAATCCCTCTGAAGGGCCTCCCTACCCTCTGGCAGATCGACACATCCTCCCAACTTGCCAACTTGGTGTCATCTGCAAACTTACTGAGGGTACACTCAATCCCCTCATCTAGGTCATCAATAAAGATATTAAACAAGATGGGCCCCAATACCAACCCCTGGGGGACACCACTCGTAACGGGATGCCAGCTGGACTTAACTCCATTAACCACTACCCGCTGGGCACGGCCCTCTAGCCAGTTCCCCACCCAGAGGAGAGTGAATAGCATGTGGCATAATGGAGAATAATTCCCTTGTGGTTTATCCTTTGCAGCTGTTAGGGACCTGAGCTGTGCCACATCCAGTTCTGACTGTGGTTAGAAGGTGCTAAATTGCAGAACTACAGTTCATCATTTTTTGGAATCTAACTCAGTCCAGATACTAAGGACATGGACTTGTGTTTTAAGGATTTTTACTACTTCTGGCAGCAGTGAGGTTGATTGTTCAGAATAATTAATATTTCTAATATTCTAACCAGTGCACATTTCTCTGGTTTAGAATGGTGAGATATACTCTTTCAGTTACCAGAAGCATATCATCAGGCGGGTTGGATTTGGTGTTCCGTGGCACTGTCAGGTTATCACTTTGTAGAGTGGTTACTCTCATTTATTTTGGAAGGAATTTCACGTGGAGAGGTTTTTATGGGCTTGAATTGAGAAAGCTAAGGCTAAAGGAAGACATTAAAAAAAGTTGTAGTACAGAAAAAAGTTACAAGTCGCATTGTTTGCAGAACTCATCTTTCACTATCAGTGTTTCTTCTATCTCCGTGTAGACGGTGGGATTGTTATGGAGGAGTAGTTGTAATTTCAGATGACTTTCAGCTCATTTGCTCATAAGGATTGACTGATATCAACACAGGATTAGAATTAATCTCCACCTGCCTTAGTGTGTATATAGCAATGTATGTAGGCTGCTGTGAAAGTAATGGTTCCTATTTATTTCCATGGAAACTACAAGAGATGCAAAGAGAACAATAACACTATTTGATAGAGCAAATTCTTATCTTCAAAACAACGTTTTTTGGGGAGATGCCATGACTAAAGTAAGGCTAAGATTGAAAAACCCATATAGAGCAAAATTGGGTGTGAGTGAGATGTTGTGCCAAATGTGTAGACACTGAGTAGGGAGGAAAGAATGAGATGAGATGTATACTTCAGCTAAAAACTGTAAAGCAATTTCAGGTGGTTGATGTTCTCCATCTCTTCAGTGCTGATCAAGAGAAGGTTAAATGACCCAGATAAAAATGAATCTGGTCATGAATTAAAAAGTAGAAAAGTATGAGTTTGCACAATTTCTTAAAAAGGAAATATCTAAAAGAGTCCATATTTTTTATGGAATTATTTACAGGAATGGCATGGGATGCATAGAACATTCTGGGTATTCTGTATTGATTCTATATTCTCACTCTCTATTCCACAGTATAGAAAAAATCCTCTCTAAACATACAATGATAAAACTGGAGATTAGAGGAGGATATGTTGATAGGGATATTCATTTTGATCACAAATCTGTACTTAAACTGCAGTGGGTTTGCAATATATAGCCAACAGATGTCTAAACATGTGACTGAGGGGAAAAAACCTGGCAGTTATGATTAAATAAGCCTTTTGCACACCAAGGTGGCTCTGTGTGCCCTACCCACCCCTCAGATTTTATTGTGTTCATATCTGTAACATCGGGCAATTGAAAAGTAGCACTGTGCTTGTGCAATTTGCAATGTGTTTTGTGAAAATGATATACAGACCTGATACTGAATTCACTTTCACATTTGCTTGTCTTTGTTATGTTTTGTGTCCAGCTGAAAAACAGAACTTAACTCCTTTCTTGCTTAATAGTGTCATAAACAGAATATCTTACAGTATGCTTGCTTGTGAGCAGTTTGAGAGACAAGAAAAAAGTATGGTGCAGTACTAATGGACTGTTGACAGAAGGCACAGTGTTGTCAGTTTAAAATTCAGTACTGTAGTATGCGGTTGGCTCCAAGTGCCCTTCATTCCTGTTTTATTTCATTGCAACTGGCACTGAGCAGCTCACTGTAGGCTTCTCTGCACTTCATGACCTTTTGCCACTGTAAGACAGTTGGACAACTGAAGGATACTACTAAGTCAGTGCTGTAGTACTTAAGATGGTTATATTTACAAGGTAAAAAGAATCCACCAGTCAACAGTGAGAGAACAGAAAAAAGGAAGTAATTGGAGAGAATCTTTCAGTAGTTTAAAATAGAATCATGTTGTCTGCCTGTAGTCATTCATTATTATTTCCTACAGAAATGTACAACAGTTCTTATAGACATCTTTAAATAATGTAAGTCAGCTGTGCTTAGAACTTAAGAATTATAGAGTTATAGGATTGTAGTGTCCTTAGAATTGGAAGGAACCTTTGAAGGCCATCAAGTCCAACTCCCCTGCAATGAATGGGGATGTACACAGCTAGATCAGGTTGCCCAAGGCTTGATCCAGCCTCGCCATGAAAGTCTCCAGGGATGGGGTATCACCCACATCTCTAGGCAAACATGTTCCAGTGCCTCACCACCCTCACTGTAAAAGCATTTTTCTTATATCCAACCTAAACCTACCCTCCTTAAAGTTGAAGCCATTTCCCCTTGTCCTATCATCACAGACTCTGCAAAAAAAAAAAAAAAAAAAA